>JAGXCT010035628.1:0-25792 GCA_022495035.1 Philopotamus ludificatus | reverse complement strand
ATATAACAAGATATTTGCATGTATAAATTTACTTTAAATTAATAAACTGATAAAAGTATCTAAATAATTTGAATAATCCATATTAAATATGTATTTTATAGGATGAAAAAATCAATTAATGTATTTTTAAATTCATGGTTTAAATCAGTGGTCGTCAAACAGTAGCTCGCGAGTTACCGATCACTCGGGAGTGGCATTTCAGTAGCTTGCATAGGATATTTTATCTAAAAAAAAATCTATTATTGAACCCCAAAATAAAATATTTCTCAAAATAAATTTCAATAAAATGCTTAAATTCTAAAAACTCGCTAATTTGTATCGTTGCTTAGATATAATACTATATGGTCTTATTTTTATGTGTGCACACAGAGAATAAAATAATTCCTATATACCACTAGGGCTCGCCGCCTTAATCTATCTGTCACGGCGGCTCAAAACAAACGGCGACGCCTGATGGGGTCTATTTACTATGGAAAATAGACCCCAAGCCTTTCAAGTCAATATATTAATGAGTTCTTCATCAATATCTCGACTTATAATGCTAAAAAAATGGACTATTCTAAGAATGAAAATAGTTATTAATGGTATGCTTCATAATTAATCAAAATAACGCGTAAGTGGAACGGTTTCACTCGCAATTGTACATCGTACCGGATGCGAGCGAGAAAAAACATTTTTTTTTCGCAATTGCGAATATTAAAACTCAATGATTATTTATAATATTTATCCATTGGACATTTTTAGACAACTACAATAATTTGGACAGTTGTACGAGACAAGTTATACGAGAAAAATCAAAAACTTGTCGTTCCAAATAAACTCAAAGTTAAAAATGGTTCGCTTCGCGGCTCTTTGTTTTATTTAACGTTTTACAATAATAAATACTAAAACTTATATAATTTTTCACAATTTTAGTTTATGAATAAAGCTTTCATAATCTGGTTACAATTAATAGTTAATAATTTTATTAACTGAGTGTATTTTATATAATACATTATTCGATCTCTAACACTAACAAAATCGTATCGGTGGTTTTAAAGTTTAGCGACCGCTGGTTTATATTATTATTAATATTTCTAAATTAAAAATAGTTTTCACATATTTTGTGTACATTTTTTTAAATCACAATAATTTTAGATTTTAATTTAAATTCATTATATTATATTGTAATACAAAAAAGTATTAAAATTTCTAAAGAAAAAATATATGAGGGGGGTATGGGAATATGTATAAGTAGCTCAGCAGGCAATTTAAGATAATTTTAGTTCATCATATTAATTATTTGTTTATATCAAGTAATCTCATTATTATCCTACTTTATTTGGTCTCGAGTATTTTTGACGACTCTATTAAAGCCGATATATCGGCTCTATGATTTTTTTTATTATAATAAAATATTTATGTGTTCCATTCAAACAATTTCTTTCGTTTTCATTTTTTTTTAAGATTTTTTATGGCCAAATTTAAAAATAGCATACCTTGCAAATGAATTTTTCGCTAAAAAAATATTCTTGTATTTTTCCTTGTCATCGAGAGCCCCACAATATGCAAATCCATTTTAATCCACATCATTTCTATAACGAACACAAGAACCCATTAATATATTTGCGTCCCCGTAGCACAATCAGACATTTTTAAAATGAAGACTCGGTGGGATTAAAGGGCTTCGCCTTCTTTCTCCTTTGGTAAGCACACCAAAGACCATCATCCGTTCATTTTAACAATGCAAACGAGTCGCGGCGTTATTTTTTTAATTTAAAAAGCTTTAATTTCTAAGAGCCTTCGATTAACTAAGAAAAACTAGGCGTCGCCCGGGGATTAAGACCTAACGTCCCTCTTGTATAAATATTCGTTACGGTTTTTT
The DNA here is from genome assembly GCA_022495035.1 of Philopotamus ludificatus. NCBI lineage: Eukaryota > Metazoa > Arthropoda > Insecta > Trichoptera > Philopotamidae > Philopotamus > Philopotamus ludificatus. The sequence goes on along the minus strand of JAGXCT010035628.1, from coordinate 23,928 downwards.
AGCGTCCTCCGCTTCCCTCATCCCGCCCGCGCCCCGCCACCACCGACGCCGGGGAAGATGCTGCTGCTGGGATATTACTTTTTTAATTTGAGGGAATCTTATTATTATTGGTCGTGTTGATTTAAGTATTTCGGAGGACGGGAGGCACTGAACGTGACCTGCAGTGGAAAAATGCGATTCGTGTTTAAAGCCAACGTTTAAATGAACGAGATTGGGGCTTAAAAAGTATAATGGAGACCGAAGGGGGTCGGGGAAGGCCCTCAGAGGGGCGGGGGAGCGGTGGCGGAGTAGGTGGCGGATTCTTGCCCGAGTTACGGCCCTCGTACCAAACTGTGGGTCGCGACAGCTTACAAATATGTCCATTAGGGGGCTGACCCAGGTCACGAGCCACCGGCATCGCTTCAAGCAGCTCGCTTCACTGCATGTAAGTACACATACGTATGAGATACACCATCTCTAACATAAGATACATATATATCAGGCATCATAGTAATTAAACAACGATAATACTTAATAAAAAATATTTAATTATTTATACATTTGTGAGAAAATAAATATTTAAATGAAAATGGTAGTTTTAAGTGTTTTCTATTTATTCTCAGTGAATATTTAATCATGTGATTAAATCATACTGGAGTTATTCCAATATTAGTACCATTCTAGTAATATAAAACAACATTTCTTGTAACTCAATCATACAATTCCATTATATTTTGTTGACAGCTCTCAACCATTTGAGATTTTTTTCAAAAATGAAGAACGGCGAGAAATTATTTTTTGCGACAAGATTTTTATGTCATTCATTTTAAGTATTTTTTCAAAATGACATTTCAAAGGAAAACTTGGTTTAATAAGAGTAGTATAATATATTTTTTGAGAAAAAGCGATTTTTAGCCCAGTTAAGAGTAGAAGATCGTTAAATTTATATATTAGATGATAAATAAAACGATTAAATAATTAATCAAATCAAATTTTGTACCAAATTAACCTTTAAAATGATTATTATTAACGCAAATAGTTTTTAAGTTGTACTCTACAGACTATATTTATCTTAAATTAAATCATAAAATAATGCAAACGAAACTACAAAGCAAATCCAAAATTCTAGAAAATATCTTGAATTATAGAAAACAACGAAGAACAATGTAAAATTATTTTCTCTTTGATATTATTCATTATAAATAATTCTTCTATACGTTTTCTCATTAAATATATTATAAAGAATTAACATTTATAAGAAAAAGTTAGTTTAATAAAACTTTGTCACATTGAGTTTAATTTTTAAGAAAAAGCGATTTTTTGGCGCAGTAAAAAATAGAAATTCATTAAAGTTATATGTCAGATGTATTATAAAGAAAATGATCAATATATCAATTTATTTATTCTTCTTAAATAATATATATAATAAAACTTTGAATATAATAAAGATAATTAATACTCAGAAATCAGTTTTTAATGCTATATTTTATTCTACAGACTATAGTCGTCTTAAATTATATCATAAAATAATGAAAACGAATCTTCAAAGCATTACTAATTTTAAAATAATATATCCAAAATTCTATAAAATATGTTAAATTGTTATTGAACATTACTTTTAAGATAAGATTTTGATATCATTCGTTATAAATAATACTTCTAAATGTTATTTTATCAGAAATAGAACAAAGAAGAAACCATTTATAGGGAAAAGTCATCACATCGAGCATTTCTTTTTAAAAAAAAATACTTTTTAGGCTAATTATAAATGAAATGCCCATTTCCTTGTTTCTATAAGTATATTCTGTTCTACGTCGTTGTCCTTTCATGAAGATTCTTTGTTTATTGACAAATTAATAACCTTAAAAAATTAATTCACAGATAGTGGAATCATTTAGTTATATTATATATATATATACAATATATAAAAAATGTAGTTCGCATAATATGATTATATAGTTTATAAGATTTATGGTATCTATCGATCGTTTCCAGCATCTTGAGGAGTATACATATCTTAAAGCAACTAATGAAAAGAATTGTTTGTTTTATTTTCCAGTAATATTCGTAGCTTTATCGGTGGTTCGAGACGACGAGACGTCCCCTATGACGGATGCAAAGTTAGAGGACAGTTGTTTGAGGATAGCGAGTGGTCCACCTGGGTGGGACTGGGCGGAGGAGCGAGTGGGTGGTGGGTGGGTGACTGGGTGTGGTCCAGGGGCAGGGGGCGGGTATAACCGTCAAAGATGGCCGCCCCGTGATAAAGGAGAGATGAGTATCTATCTGGATGTTCGCCTATCGATTTTTGAATGTAAATTCAAATTAAGTAGACTTTGTACTGAGCGAAGATTTGTCACCCACTTAGGGCTTCAGACATTTAAAATTTAGATTTATGAGCAATGCCATTGCAGTTTAAGACCTTAAATAAACCGCCGCCCGCCGATGAGGTGATTTATTGGCCGAGATTTATTAAAATTATCGAGCAATCTCCGGGAAGAGCAGTCGCCGTCTTGTGTGGAGACGTTCCGCGACTTTCGGGGATTATTCGTGTCGTGTGAAAACTCTTGAATATTATTGAAAATGATCAAAGAAAAATCTGAAATGCTCCAAAGGGATCATGCAGAGAGAAAACGGAGACTAAAGCATCGTAACGTTTATTTTTTGGCCGAAAACTCACGAATAAGTAGCGATGTGTGAGCAAAACCGTCTTATTCGATCGAACATGAAGAGATTTTTTCGGTATTGGCTCTTTAGGTCGCATCTTACGCTCTTTAGACGCATATTGGAACGATTGGGCCTTGATCAGTTGTGGTCAGTTTTCAATTGAATATTCGTTGACTTTATTCAGAAACTCTTGAGTCCACATGGTACTGCTTTAGCTAGAAGTTTAACAATTTTGGACAACAAAATTTTCTGCTACACGCAACTTAGAGAAAAATAATGTTTTTCATTTATCCACATTTTCAGAATCCTCTCTGAAGTGATTGGCTGATTGTCTATAATCGTTTGTACCATTCAAAAATACTTGCGACACCCAAAGGGGTCTCTCAGGGACCTCAAGAATGTCAAGATATTGATGAATTCTTCATCAATATCTTGATTTTTATTTTTTTTAAATGGATTATTCTAAGAATAAAAATAGTTATTCACGATATGCTTCATAATTTGGAATTTTTAACAAACCAAAATGAGGCGTAAACGACAAGTCTCGCCGCACGTGTCACTCGTAAGTTTTACTCGCATTCGGCATATCGTACCGGATGCGAGCGACATCGCGTGCATGGCAACAGCAGCGAATATTGTTGTTTTTATTTGTTTTCTTCGCAATTGTAGACTATACAGGACAACGATTATGTATTAAAATGTTATGATATATGATTTGCCAGTCACAAGGCTCTCACTCGCTGAGGGCATGGGCCTTACCAAACTCTCGCATGGTATATATATGGGGATATATAGGGGATCCAGTTGAAGCGGGTACGTCTGGAACCTGTGTAACGTTAAAAATCCGCTTAGTAGATTATGTATATCGGAGTAATACCCATAAGTAATGTCGTTTTTTCGATGCACCATCTTTAAAATAGTCTGTTAGGCAGTAATGACGTGTTATAAGTTTCTCTTGTGTAGCGCCTACCTGCTCGTGGCCTTTAGACAAAAAAAGCGGTTTCTTTATCCCTCTGACGACAATGGGAGAGACGTGTCCGTCGGAACCACATCTGCGGAGTTGTATACTTTTTCAATATCATGTGAAAAAGAAAGTTACAGTGACATATTGGATGTCAAGAAATGTTCAGTCTCAGAGGATCCTAAAGGGAAAGAATAAAAAATAAGGTGTTTGGATCCCACACGCATTCACGCGCGACCTTATGTTTTTACGAAATTGATGTGTGACCCTGTTGCATCCTCCATACTCGCCGGATCTCGCAACATCTGATTTTTACTTAATTCGTTCGAAGAGGTGAATACAGCCCTTTCAGACTATTTTCAGTCAAAACCAGCAGAGTTTTTCAAGAAGGGCATCGATGATTTGAAAGAAAGGTGGCAGAAGGTTATAAATAATATAAGGAATTATTTTGTATAAGAAAAGTTAAAAAACGATATTACTTATGGGTATTAATATAATATTAATTCTTTAGACTTTTTTAGACAGATTCAAAAAAGTTTGTGATATGTAGGATTTATATTTTCATGTATTATTTAAATGGCCTTCTAGCCCGAAGCAGGACTTTGCCACTTGTAGGATCTCTTCTGGTTTTCTTTTCTACACCTCCCAGGGGCCAACAAAGAGGCGCGACCATCTTAGCCCTAAGGCAAGGATTGCAATGGTCGTTCTTCAGGTCCAGCCATAAGCGCAGAAGTTGAGCTGTCAATCCACAGATTGTAAGAAAAATAATCGGACGTAGATAGGGCCGATTCGTTTTTAATTTACCATCTGATCAGTAGTTCCGTAGAATCTAAGGAATCATAATTGTGCCCGCAACCAACTCTTAAAACAATATTAAAAGAGTTATTCAAGAAAAATCAAAAGCTTGGGGTAACCCAATATCCATCTCCATCGGCGCGGCTAGGTGAAATAAAATTTAATTCAGATTCTTTCGATAAAACATGTGAAAGCTTTTTGATAAACACCAATATTTAGGGCTACTGATGTCATGAAGATACACCAAGTTTACCTCTATAATAAAATAATCGAGACAATCGGACTTAATGGCCCTTTAAACTCAAAAGTTCGCAGTATTTTTTTTTATCAAACCTCGTTTATATGCACAATATGATTCCCATTTATATTCCCTACACCATTTCCCATACATCTGTTGTACACTGTGTGTTTAATTCCCCGATCATAATTCCAATTAGGCCGGTTGTGCTCCTTAAAAAAATACGTGTCCCTTTTAAATGAAGCGGGTGAGGCCCCCGCTTTTTTTTTCAGGGAGTAGCAGAAAAATAATGATTTAATCCTACTTTTTCGTTGTCAGGCATATAAAAATATCTCCGAACGATGGGCCGGCCCCCCGAAATCGGGATGGGGGCCCAAGAAAAACGTCACGGCGCCCCCCGGGGGCGTGGAGCGCCCCCCGCCTCGGCGAGGGCGGCAAAAGAAACGTTTTTAATCTTTGCTTTGTAAAGGTGATTATGAGGGATTAAAGGTTTGGAAGTATGGTAAGTATTTTAGTACCGGCGCCCTTTATTAAGGGTCCGACCGAAGAATGGAGACCCTCCATAACCCCCCCGCGCGCCCCCCCACCCCACGGCCACCGACGAAGACGGAATGAATAGGTGAAGATGAACTTTTTTAATAATTAACTCAGACACGGGGACTTAATTTCTTTTGATTTATATTTGTGACGCTCGTTTTGCTCTGAATATTAAGAAGTCTTTGCGGATTTTCGTTTCTTTGATTTCTTGAAAAACTTGCCTCTCCCCCACGCCGTTGCAAATTGGACGAACATACGACATGGGGATGGGGATATACGAAAATATCGACTGGATCTCAATAAATAAAATTATAATGGAATATATCTTGTGTGGTATCCACAATTACAGCATATGCAACACCTGTATTCCGTTTCATTAGTAGTCGCCGTAGAACAAACGGCCAACAGGAATTAGTCGCAAGTGGCAAGACCCTCGCTCGCTAAGAGGCATTAAAGCATTCAATTAGCATTGTTACTTAAGATTAGAAACCGCCGGGATAGGTGGGGAACCTTTGCTCAGGGCGCTTGATCCTTAACACTAAACTAAGATACGTGTCTCCAAGTTTCGGTCCATAATCCGCCAGAGGTGTTTCACACACTAGGCGGGGGGGGTCCTGGTTGCCTATTTAAAGAGGACATACAAGATTTAGATGTTCCTTAAAGGCACTTTATACCGACTACCATTGTACAATGAATTAGAAAGTTGTGCTCCATAAAGCAAAATATATTTTATGCAAATCCATAAGTATCTGTATTTAAAAATGATAACATTTTATAAATTATTAAGTAAAATAAATTAAAACTAAATCTAATAGCCTATGATCCGGATAGTCCTAATGGAGTTTTTCTTTATTTAAATTTACTTTAAAAAGATAAATTAAAATAAAGGGATTTACATAAGTTTTGAAAATGTTTGTTGGCAATGTAAATTATTTTTTTAATTAAATCGTGTCTTTTCGCGTCTCTATAAAATGAATGCTGGGTTAATTTTAATACTAAAACTAAAATAATTAATTACTGTTCCTAATTTAAAGTATTTTCGTTATATGTATGTAATAAAGAATAGCATTTTTTTAGAACCATATGAATTAGACTAAATTAAATGTTTTAGATTAAATTGAATATAAAAATATCTAATAATATACTTCTCTGTTACGTAAGGTCAGCCTTATATTTTCTATAGTAAGCAATACCTATCTATAATCCAGTGTTATGACTTGTAGGTAACATACATATTATTTCAGTTAATAGTCGGATAGGTGTCCGAAGAAAACTATGAATTCAGGTAATTCTTTATGACACTGGCCAAGGGGTATGTAAGAGGAAGAGAATTTAATGCCATTTACCTTCAGCATGTTTTATAAAAAATATAATTATGTAGATAGTTTGGCGCGTTGGAATTAATTAAATTAATGCCATCTATTCTTCATTAATAATTAATTATATTACCAAATAATGTAAATTTCATTCCAACTGAAATAATTTATAAAATGAACCAGTGTCGTGATTTGACACTGGGGGGAATATTAGTGTAGAAGACTCATCCCCCTTACATCTTTAGAATCTTTATCGAACCTTTACATGGATTATTACGCTTTGGAATCTTTTTTGATGCCATCCATACCATAGAAAAAAATATTGAAAGCAACATAAAAAATCCATGGACATGATTTATAAATATATCTTTAAATTTGTAACTCTACAGATATATATTTTTTTAATTTGCAAAGCCTTTAAGTTATTAAATTAAATAAATATTTAGAATGTTCACCTCTGAGTGATTATTTTTATTAATGTTTTTCGGGGCTTTTAAGTGAATAGAAAACAAAAAAAATGCTAAAAACCATTGTTTATATCGGAACGAAAGGCCGGAGCTGAACCGAAAAGAAATAACGGTTCATATTACTTTAAAAATTTAAAAATTATCACTCGGAAAATTGGAAACTGATTAAATAGTCATTTTTCCAGAGCAAAACTGAAACATATTATATTATTTTAATCAAACCGGAACGAAAACCAAAAAAAACTGGTTCAAAATATTTTTAACAATAACAACATATAAGGGTTTTAATTTTTGTTATTAAATCATAATTGTTATTGAATAAAAAACGTTTTAAAATGTCCAATGATGATTAAACCTTAATACTGAAAATTAAAGTGTCATACATAGCATAAACTAAGGCATAGAGGAGCAATTTCATTAGATACTTAATTATATTTTTAGTCAAAATTAGAAGATTTCTATTAAATCCAAATAATTTTAAGCAATCTACTCAGACAAACGGTATATATGAAGCTAAAATGACTGAAATCTTAGACTTTTCTGATGGCTGTACGCATTTTTTTTCTTTATAATCATGAACATTTTTAATAATATTCATAATATTATTAATAATAAAATGCTTATGACAATACGTGTTATAAATTATATCTACATGTTTTCTAATATTTATTTAAAAATCAATATTTATTTATATTCAAATAAAATGTATTTTTCAGCTGAAAATTATTAAATTTTCACATACTAAATCATAAATGTGAAGATAAATTTAATAATTGTACGGCACATAACTTTTGTTTGGCCTTGTTGAATTTCCGATTGAGCTATAAAGCGGTGGAACCACGATAAGTAGAACATGGTGGTTACACCGACGCCTTAGACGCCGCAATAGGATCACAATAGCGTCCTTATGTTGACACGGACACAAACTTTACACCTCCACTATTTATATAGATTGTTTTATAAATATACTGAAAAATTAAAATAAAATAGTATCGTTCAGATTGAATGTTTATAACGAGACAATGTTTCAGCACACGTATTATTATTATTTCAGATAGTTAGGGTGTATACAATTGGGAATCCTTTGCCAGTATCGTCCACTCGGTCCGATTGTCCTTCGCCAAAGACAGTGTCTTAGTCCCAAAGATAGAGTAAACCCTCGTCTCAGAGTTCAGCACATCTGATTTGGCGACAATAATGCTTGACGAGGACATCGCTTGTCTTTGAATGGATGAATGAATATTCAATAGAATCCTAGAGGCTCTTTGTCTATCTCTCCGAGGGCATTACGGTTTCATCTCTATGCGTACACAGGCTTTTCCAAAGATTCTCACCATAGATCTGACTGTGTATTTCGGCTCGGACAATGGACGCTGCGAAATTTGGCAACAAAAGAACATTACTAATGATAAATTGAATATATATATTTTTTTTAATATGTTAAATATTCATGATAATGTTTTTCATATTGTATGGAAAAAAATTGAGGGACATTAATCACAGTTTGAAAATCCCTGGACTATAGGCAGTTTTCCATGTTGATTTCGAAGAGAGCTCAACAATAATTCGGGATATAAAGGAGAGTGAAGAAAAATGATGTAAATATTCAAATTGCGGGTATTCGCCGAACGCATTTATCACCGCCATTGTTGGTTCTGGCCGTTCACGTTTGGTGTCGACTTCCGGTCCTTTGAAGCTGGCTTCCGGTCGCGTACACCTCGCAGCTCTCTAATATTTTTTTAAATATAATAAAAAAAATACACTTTATTGACGTGAATGGTGATGAATTATGGAAAATGGTAAAGAAAACGTGGAAAATTTCAATGAATAGTTAATACATATTTTCTGCAATTATATAAAATATTAAATTACGTTGAAATACGTTGGAATTGCGTCATTTTTTGGCGTTTTTTTAAATGAACAATGTTGTAATATGGTTTTTCCATTTTCAGTAAAAGTCTTAATTTTCCAAAGGTGGGCTCCCCGATTAAAAAGAGCAAAGATCCCCGCCGTTAATGATATTAAGCAACAATAGAACGAGGTTACTCTTCCGGCGGCGCTGCCTGATTCAATATTCTCGGCCGGGCGAAGGCTTCAGGTAAAAGGGTTAGGTGCTCTCTCCTACACAGATGCTTGCCTGGTGTATTCAATGAAAAATGCTTTTTAGCTGTCGTTTTTCATGTATCGACGACGGTTGGGGGAAAGCCTGTCAACTGCTGTACCGCAGGAAATTCAATATTAAGCTACTGGGCGGTAATTATATTTAATATTAAAAATCGGTTATAGTCAAAACTTACAATGTAATTATTTTTCAATAATTACATATTTATAGAGAATAGTATAAGAGTGTTAAAATCAAAACTTATCATTGATTAAATTTTCATTTTCATGAAATATAGTATTACATTTCTTAATTTGATTCAAGATACTTAAATAATTCTATGGTGATTAAACCTCATAGATAAAAGTAAAAATATATAATATATATTTTTTTAATTGATAGTATTTTCTTAAAACCATTTGAATAGAGTTTTTATTTGCATAAGGCAAATAAAACTATTCAAAAATTAATGAACTTGAATTGGATTAAAATTTATTTCTCAGAAAAACAGCCTTAAATTTTCTATGGTAAGCAATACCTACCTATAATATTTTATTTATCTATCTATTAGTTCATATTTTATTTATTTATATTTATTACTATATTTATATAACAAATAAAATTTCTCCATTTAATTTGGACTGGATTTTAATAAAATTAATTTACTAAAATCAGTTGGATTTACTTCAAACTATTTTATACGTCAAACGAAACCCTGGAGCTAAAAATATTTATTTTTTAAAAAAATATCACTAGGAGCTTAACTGAAAACTGACAACGATTTTTCCGGAACAAAACTGGAACCGAAATGATATATTTTTTAATTAGGCCGGATCGAAAACCGAACCGAAACGTTTTCAAGATACACATTTTGGCTTAAATATGTTAATAATATATTTATATGAGTTTTAATAAATTTTAATCAAAACTAACTCATTTCTTTTCTTAAATAAGTTAAATTTCTTTCGTAAAATTATTTATAAATGTTAATATTTAGGAAAAGGAAATCAGAACAATTCTTATTAAATTATAAGTCTACAAATATTACTTATAATTTTCGAAATGTAAGTTAATAAATTAAAACGCTTGATTAAAATACGATCAGTTTAGAATGCTCTATTATAATTAAATCAATGAGATCTTTACACATTATTTTTATTCTTTTGCTTTAACTACTCTATGTATTCCCATGAAAATCATGTTCATGGACCTCCATAAGCGGAATCATGCACATGGCCACGTTCCTCAGAAATGAGGGAATGTGGATTAATAATTAATATATAATAATAATAACAATAATGATATTTAATCGCTTCACGACTTTAAAAAAATGTATAATTAAGATTAGGTTTTCTAGCGTAAAAATCAAGATATTATATATTATAAAATGTGTATTGTCCAAAGATTATTTATGAATATAAGGATTAGAATATAAATGCAATAGAAACTAATTTATTTTGACGCTTTTGGTTGTTTTTAATAAATAAAATCGCTTGTGATAATAATTTTATTCATTTTCTGGATGAGCACTGCAAAAATCTCGTATTATTTATTTATATTATGGGAAATGTTTTAAATAAAATATTATCAAAATTATCAAGAAGAAGTCAAAATATTTTAGATTATAAAATAAAAATAGTTTAATAACCGTTGATTTAAGTGTCTACATTTAAAATTTGAATCAATTTCGTTGTTTTCTAAAAATTGGACCCTCCCGCAGAAGGGATTCATACGAAAAGTGGAAAATTGAATTAACTCCCTTGATTGTCTATACAAATACATCAAGATTAATGAATGATCGTGCATGCTTTTATTAGATTTGGCTGCTCGGCGGCAAGGGAAGAGATGGACGAAATATCTTCCATGGAATTCCGTCTCTCCGGTGATGTTTTAACTTAATTTTTGAGCTCTCCAATCCAATTAATTGGCAACAGCGGAGAATACCCGAAGCACTCAATATTGCGAATTATACCAGGTTAGTTCGCATTTAAAAAAAAATATGAAATAATGTCTGAAAGGAAAATCGTATTTGAAAATAATTCAATCAGATCAGCAATGTGAAAATATATCTATGGTAAATAATTAAGAAAAAATATTTCTATCGATTATCAATTGTTTTATATTTTTTTTAAAATACATAGGAATGAGTGGAGATGTGACACGAGGTCTTGTTAAAATTAAGCTAGGCCGTTGTGTATTTCAGTTAACGGCATAAAAATAAATTTCATAGTCGGACTTTATCTTGGACCTTAAGACGGACGATTCTAGAAGTCCCCGGGACTTACTCGGCGGCGTCTGCGTGTCCCGAGGTCGGCATATATAATTTCGGTACAATTGCGGACCGAAAGGCAATTCCGCTGGTTAATTTAGCAAAAGGCACGAATTATAATGGCGACGCGAAATCCTCGAGCGCCGCCGCTAATGGAATAGAATCCTGGCCATTCCTTTGCTCTAAGACTTTTGCTAAGGAAAAGCTTCGCGAAATTAAAACATCAAAACGGCAACATTATACACAAGCCGCTCAAGTAAATGCCGGAGCCCCCCATAAAAACTGAACCGGGGGTGGTGCTTTGTTCCGTTGTGTATGAAATTGTTTCTAAACATGTGGTCCGCGAGCAGACAACCGGCGGATTTCATCGCTCGGAAGTAACGCGGGTTGCGACACTCGGGATCCTCCCGGGAATTTGCCGAATAGAAGGGGAGCTCTCCACTTTTTATTGCAGATCATTTTATTTTAGTGCGAATCTAGAATCGATCATAATTTTTATTTAAGTACAAACTCGATTTACACGATTTCGTATTTAATATTTTTTATTTAATTAAAATAGTGCGAATTTTCCGACATTACACATCACAATTTTTAAGCAAAGATGACATTTGAATATTAAAAAAAAATAGAAAAATTACGAGATTTTCTTTAAAATTATTCTGAGCATTATTTTTAACAATTTATACAGTTTTTGATATTTTATATTCTTATTTTTTGGTGAAATATCTACAAAGAAAATTATCATTATATGAAAACTAATCATATTATTTAATAAATTTAATAAAAACATAAAAAAAATTAATACAGCCAACCCTCCTATAGCGCACCTTATTATAGAGTAGCGAATACGACATTTCCTCATACAGTGCTTAATAATAGAGCCCCGTTTTCTACAAGACGCTAAATTTACGATCTTAATTAAATATTTCTTCATTGCCGGACGAAATAATAGTCAATGCCCTTTGATTGACAACAAAATATAACAAACTCGGCCCTATAGGAGGGTTGACTGTATGTGGATGGAAAAATGTTTGATATGTTGATTTCGTACAATTATGTGCCAATGTGGTATACAGGGTACCCCAAAGATTTTTCTGGAATAACTCTTTTAATATATATCCTATATGTATTTGTATTTGTCTAAGAAGTCTAAATAATAAATAGTATAAATAATTATTATCATTTATTGCGTGCAATTGCGAAAAAATAAATAAAAACAACAATAGTCTCTGCTGTTTTCACGCGCGCGAAATTTTTTCTCGTTCGTTTGGGATATACGAGAGACCCCCTTCGGATAACACGGTTATTTTTGAGCCGCCTTCGAATCTAAGTGTGTGTGGGGCGCAGCGTCAGGGCTCTTGCGACCGGCAGTAGACTAATGCTAAATTTCCACATTTATATTTAATAGAAATAAAAATGAAAATCAGAAATGGAACTCAGACGAAAAGGAATATTGGCAGTTGCTGACAAACTTTGTACATTAAATAGACCACTGCTAGTGTGTGTGGGGGGGGGGAGGGAGGTGATAGCGTAGTTCCTTTCTAGGCACTATAGAAGGGTTGACTGTTATTAAAAAAAATAAAAGAGAATAATTGTCTAATTTAAAAAAATTATACTATTATTATTTAAATATTAGTTTATTTAAATAAATTAAATTATATTTTTACTCAAATAAATTAGAGTTATATAGTAATATGTATACAAATAATAAAAAATCGCTAAATATTTAAATTTTAAAATTTTCAGCTGAAAAAAAAAATTCAAACAGAAAAAGTAAAATTACATTAAGGAATACTCCTCTTGGACAATGAATACCCTGAATATTTATTGTTATTATGACATATATATTCTTTAATAACATTGTGTGCATAATAAAAAGAAACCTACAAAAAATAAGAAGAACAAACAAAACTATTTACAAGAAAATGTAATGGAGAAAAATTGATTATCCTCAAATAAATAATTGCTAACATTTTTACGATTTATTTAAAAAAATATATTGCATATAACATCAATGAAAATTCATTATAAATATTTTTAGATAATTTGAATGTTTAAATGCTGCATTCTGTTGGAAGACAGAATCCGATTTTCAGTAAAATAAAATAAGAAATATGATATATTTGATTATCTCAGTCAGCGACCGCTGCTCAATGCGAAAAGAATAGAAAAGCGAGCGGAGCTGAGGGCCTTCGCATTTCATTAAAACCGTATAATTGCAAAGCGAGCCGGGGGAATTAAGATGATACAGTCCTGTGGGCATTAGGGCTCGGCGTATCAAAAGCCCTAAGTCATTGGGAAACCGGCCAAAAACTAAACGACATTTAAATCTTCGGCAGATTCATAAAGAAGGAGGAAGAGGCGGTGGTATTAAGGCGGCGGGCTCTGCTCAAAATAAAGCAAACGGAAGGCGAGCTTCCAGCCAAAGGCTCTACTTGTCCCGGCGCCATCTTAACTTACGGTTTTTCCTCAGGGGCGTAGAAGCAGACGCCTCTGAAAAAAAAAATATTTATGCCAATTATATATTTAAATATAAATTAATTACTAATCACCGCTATTTTTTTTTTGTTACGGTTTTCGGTTCAGCTGCGTTTGAGTATTTTTTAAATGTTTTTATTTGGATTAAAAAAATATATTCTTTCTTTTGTAATAGGCATAATAAATTAATTATTACAATAATGTAAACAATGATAACAATTAATTAAATATATTGAAATTAACACTAGAAATATTAATATATATTTTATGATTATAAAATAACAAATAGAAACGAAACAAATACGTAAATTAAAAAAATATAAAAATTACTTGTAATTATTAAATATCTCCCAACGTATTATTATTTAAACTATTTATATTATAGAATATACTTTAGGCCAGAGAAAGTTCATTTTACTCTAACTTTGCTCGATAAACGAAAATGTGCAATTTTATTTACCTCCAAAAATGATGTAATATGGTTTTTGTCATCTTTGCATATGATTAAAGTTATTAAATATATATTTTATGTTAAGGTCGAAATAATGAATCTTTGTATACCTAATACTAATCCCTCGCTTCTTAAAAAAAATCTCTACGTCGCCTACATTTTCATTGAACGTATCACCAGTTGATTGCAATTAACTATTCGAAAAATTGTAATTTATTTCAAATATTTTTAATAGTTTAAGATTACACGTGTCTCGAGTACATTATTTTCGTCAAAAATAACGGTTTTATATTGTTTTTGGTTTTCGGTTCACCTCCGGTGCGAAACCCAGATTAAAATCCATTTAAAAATAATTCGTAATACCGAAATTCTCATCCTGCATTTTATGAATTATATAATAGAAAGGAATAAAAAATTGTTACGACGAACTCGCGAAATTTAATGACACCGATTATACATGACGTGTTTTTATTTTTAAATTTTTTAAGAAAATAAAACGATAGAATTAAATTACATTTCTCCTAATTTTTAAATAATAGTTTTCGGATGATTTCGACTTATCAAAAAATCTTGTAAATTCTATTTTTACGCAATGAAATGTATATTTTTTTAATAAAAATATGAAAATATATAAATTGAATTATATTAGGAATGATGATCTTTTAATTCCTTGGAACGATTTTTTTCTCAAATTTGATTTTCTCGTTGTAACGAGGTTATTTTTTTTATTTATTCATACTAATTTAATATTTTTTATATATTTATTGTATTAAAATAGATATAGTTTTTATTTTAATTGATTTTTATGATGAAAAACCTTCATAGAATCAGATTTTTATGATCAAAGCTGATATTTTAAATATTATTTAATGATAGTTCTTTTTAGATTCTGTACAGCGGATACTATTATATATAAAATTAAATTATATTTAAATAAAAATAACTGTTTGGCTAACGTTGCAAATAACCAATTCTATATTCATACAAATTAAATGTACATTTAAATTATTCGTGGCGTCCCATTCAACGGACCCATAGTATCTTTTCTATAGCGAGATTATTTTTCGTATAAATTCCGGTTGCAGGTCTCGGTTCAAAAATACGCAGCCAGCTACAATTGCAAGTATCACTAACGAGGAAAACGTTCCAATAAATATTCAAAGCTAATTTAAGGATCAAAAAACGAAATAATGAACATAAAGGATCCCCTGATACGGAAATAACGGCAAAATATATTTCCCTCCGTTTAATAATCCGGACATGTTCCGGCGTTTTTATCTAATCGCGGGGCTATGACTTTCGGAACAATAAATAATAAAAAAAAATAGGAGTCCTCAAGATTACTGTATCGAGTTATTCTAATATTTGTATACTTTTTGCCGATTGTAATAAATCAGTCGTTTGTTTGTTTTAGCGTTTCGTTTTATTTCGCCAACGAAATGGCAAGTCACTGAATTATGCGGAGATATTCAGAGTTAACAAATATTTACATGGAAATAAATCAAAAGAGGGTAATTTATTCAGTTATCTCTGTATTTTTTTTTGCGTTTTTGCCGTTTTGTATTTGACCATATATATAAAAAATAAATAAGTAAATGATGTAGGGTAGGAGCTATGCATATACCGATTAAGATAAGATAACTAATTGTATCAGATTATTTTAATTCAATTTATAACACAAGTAAAATCTTAATACTATAAATAAAAATAGTTTATGTATGTACTTACATCCGTATTCGGTAAATATACTTCAAGGTAAATAAAATTAGAAACAAAAAAGTTTTACCAACGTTAAGAAGAATAAGATTTATAAGAGCACTTATTAAATGCATAATTTATCTGAAGAGGAATATTTTGAATAAAACTATAATAATACACTCATCCCTCGGCTTACACTGTAGATACGTTCCATAAAAAAACAGAATATTCTAGGATTGTAAATAAATATTTTTATAAAAATGATTAATATATAAATGGAAACCGGAAATTAATATTTTTTTTAATATAAAAAAAACACATTTTAACAAGCACTATGGAAATTTCACTCTGTAAGATAATTTTCATTGTTCTCTAGAATTTTTCTCCACAGTTCAGATAATTTTTCGATTCCTCTCGAATTTTATTAAAAATATAATCCAATTGTTTTTTACGAATTCTACTAGAGTTTAAAAAAATATATCTAAGTGAATTTTCTATTGATTTAAAAAGTATATAATGTAAAGGCGCAATAACTTGCAAATAAGGTGGATGCTATAGTACTTCTAAATCCAATTTCCTGATTTTTCATGAGTGATTCTTGCTGGGTTTTCATCTTGCAATATACGTCTTTTGTTATTTACCAAAACTGATCGCTTTTTTAACTTTGATCTTGATTACTTACTACAATAAACTTCGTTTGTAATTGTTTGACCGGGTTTTATTAATTCATATTAAATTATGCCCAGAATATTCTATCAAACATAAAGAAGTAACTTTCCAAGGTTAATGATGGTTGAGGTGTTACAACTGGTTTTGGATTTAAAGAAAGTCATTGTTTTTTCTTTTCGAATTGTTGTACAGCACTCACTTCTCATAACTAGTAACAATCCTTCTCATAAACTAATTGGTCGCATATTTAGACAAGAGCGACGAGTTTATGGTTATCCTTTGTTCCAGCGCTTTTAGCAAAAGTTCGTGCGGTACCCAAATTCCTTGTCTATTTTTTCCCGGATCCTTTTCAAATAGTCTTGTACTATTAATCAGAGATTTCGTCATAATTTCTTTATGGTTTTGCGAGGGTCGAATTTTAACAATTAATTTAAAGCGGCATCATCCAGTTTGAGGTCTTCCTGATCTCAGTTTATCATTTAGTTTTCTATCACCACTTTTAATTTTTTTTTAACCAACTATGGCAATCTCGAAGTCTTAAGACGTCTCTATAATTTTAGCAGATGGTCTCCCTAACTTCTTTTAGCTTAAATTCCTCATCTGATAGGAATAGCATAAAAAATCTAAAATGCGTCTCTGCAATCTCTCGCCTTGGCATTTTTCCACGGATAAAATAATGAAAAAAGTAGTAATTGTAGTTACTATGGATTACAAATAGAGCTTTTTTATTTGAAGACAGTCAATGACAAACTCATCTAAAAGCACCACAACAAGAAGACTGGTAATATTTTTCGGTTAACTTTAACCATTTTATTTTGCTACTGTTTACAGAGCTATAGTTTTCCTCTTTCTTATAGTTGGTTATACAGTAACTCTCATTATCAGTGAAATGATTACAAATTTCTGATTCCTCACATTTCTGGAACATTTGTTTGAAAATCAGTCATCTAACTAAATCGATAACGTAAGGAGTAAAAAAATGTGGCTTTTCTGAACTTACCCCATTTGACTGGATAGCATCATTTCGTTTATGTTTTTGGATATTTAAATTCTGAAAAACATTTTTTAAGGAATGCTGATATCATTAATTCCTTGTTATCTTGGAATATTATTATCTTAAATAACTGTTTTAGACGAAAATGATTCCATCAAACATTTAATGTTTATTGAAACATTGAATATTGATGTTTAACTGTCCTTTAAAGTGTGACATGATCCTTGATCAAACGGTTAGGTTAGTTTAGGTATGGTTAGGTTAGGTTAGGTTAGGTTAGATTAGATTAGGTTAGATTATCAAGCAGTATTTTGTAATAAAAATAAAACATTATAGATGCGTTTTTCAGAGTTTTACAGACCTGATTTTTTTAAATCTATTTTTTTTTGTCTTTATCCAAATTTACTTGTTAACCCTGCAATAATCATAGTCCACGTTTATACCCTTTAAAGATCTTAGCTAGAAAAGTAAGTTGATCAACGAGATCGATCACCGGATGTATTAATGTATAATAATATCTCCAGATATTTCCAGATTTAATTAAATAAGTCTAGCTACGCATTTTCTTCCATTGTTATTTTTTCTCACCTGGATTATATACCTTGTTAGGTGCATAAAGTGTAAGTTAAGATTCGCGCAAAAAACTCTTATATATATATATAGACTTTTTTAATGAGTTTTCATTTATTTTTTACACGGTGGTCTCTGGAATGTATTTTCCAATCGAATAAAAATCGAATACCTAAAAAAATAAATTATTTTGGGTATACTACGTTTTTGATAACATAATAAATCTGTGAATTTTCCCGAAGCGTTTTCCAATCGGACACACGTACACGTTTCTTTACAATTTCCGAGTACACAGCATCCAGGATTTACATGAAAGTACGAGGTTCACCCAAGCTCTCACCCCCACCGTCCCACGGCACCACCCACCTACACCACAATCTCACCCCCACCCCCACCAATCTCCGGCCACCCCCGAGGTATCTTCGGGGGGCACTTCTGCTCGCAAAACGAACCGATAAATAAATACATTTTTTTCCAATCGCGCACCAAAGAAAAGTTATTCTCGTCTCTCAGCTAAATATGCGAGACAGAGGTGGAGACTCCGTAATGCCCAGGGGCGTGCGATTTCTTTGCACATTAATTTTTTTTTTCCAACATAAAGAACTCATTCGAACGAAAATTAATCAAGCTTATCATCAGCGACCCATCTCGAGTGTGTACACAATTCGACGCTGAAGCCCCGCGAAGATTTAATTCGACATGCAAATCGTATCGACATAATCGCGAAACCACTCGAAACGGAAACGGAGAAAATAATTCGCAAATCTCGCATAATTGCCGGGGAAATGTATCAGAATTGATAATTATGCGTTGCCGGTGTGTGTGTGCGCCAGAAAAATATATTTCCAGGTGACGTCGTCGGTGCAAATAAAAGCTCTCTTTCGCATCGTTCTTCATTTCCTAAGTAGTTTCTTCGCAGCACAAGTTCACAAATACGACCGTATCACTTTACCTGCGCCACTCGCCTTATGTAAGTGTACAAGGTGGTTCGCCAAATTATTTGCATTGAATAATTTTTCATAAATAATTATGGTCGGGGTGTGCGTGAAGAGTACGTCACGTATTCAATGTGTACGTGGAGCGTGTATCACATACTGTACGATGTACGTGTCTGAAGAATTTTCAGCGTAAATCCGAAATTGATCATAAATATTTTTGGATACAGTTTTCGTAAAAGTATTGAATTTAGTCATTAAATCAGAAATTGGTGAATTTTCAACCAGGGCTTGAATGTCAGCAAAGCTACTAATTCTATTAAATAAATTGATGGTGAAGTACCGACTGGACAAGATGCTCCTGAAACTGGACGACCTTCTAAACTTGATAATGACATAATGATTAAGATTCCTGGTCGAGTCGGATTCTCGATTAACTATCAAGGAATTATCGCAGAGACTCTAAGGTTCTCTTCACAGTCACATTTGAAACGCATTGATTGAGATAGATAGACAATAAATTGAAAATTAATGAAAAGAGCCGAGAATCACATGCAATTCTTTATTGTCGTTGCAAAGAATTCTATCATTTTAACAACAAATTGTAAATGTGGATGAGAAATAGATCGTTTATGCTAACATAAGTCGAAAAAGCCCAATGGTTGATTATAAATCAAAATCCCGTTCCGATCACGAAGTCTGGTTTAACCCCTTGTGTGATTTGCCCGAATACAATTCGGGTAGTTATTTTGCTGACACAGTGATTTGCCCGAACTGGATTCGGGCACATCGTACACGAAACATTTTATAGTGATTTGCCCGAATCCAGTTCGGGTCATTCCCCCACCAGTATAGAGAACGCATCGTGCGCGTTGAGTGACACGTGTCGTAATTTGATCTTTCGAGAACAATTACCGACTTTTTTCCAAGAGGTTGACCACAGAAGTGGTTAATTCCGAAAAGTTCTTTTGTGCATTTGGTGGGATGTGAAAGGAATAATTCAATACGTTTTACTGTAAGCAATTGGAAAGATTAAACGAGAAGATAATAATCAAACGTCTAATGGACGCCCTCATAAAACAAGAATGATCCAAGTGAAATACTAGAGTTAAACTGGTAGGTAACATCCTTCATATTCCTCAGACCTTGCTCCTCGTGAAGACTAACACGTTTTTGATATATAACTGAAGATGAAAGCCTCTTAAATGATTATTTTCATTAACAATCAGAACGTGTTTTTAAAAAAGTTATTAACTACAAGAGAGATGGAAAACAATTTCAAATAATGATGAAAATTATGTTTTATAGTAATATAATATGTAAAAAATGCTCCATTTTTTTTGGGTCTCCCTAATATTATTGTATCTTGATAGTAAATAGTAAAATGTTTCTTGATACAGTTTTTTACGTCAAAAAAATCCTTTTGCAAATCAAATTGACCCCTTTTCAATAGACATTTTCAATAGAAATGGGTCAATTTGATTTGCAAATGTGTGTATTTGATTTGCAAAAGGGTATATTTGATTCGCAAAAAGATGTATTTGACGTAAAAAACCGTAATATTATTATATATTATATATAATAATGAATATATAAAATAATATATTAATGTATTGTAGTACTATTTTTTAGACTTTTTTTGCTGTTACCTAAATTAAAATATTGTTCTAATCGTACAAAATATCATAAATTAAGAAAGGTAAGGTCAGAGGAATTCAATATAAATAAATTTATTGATAATTTATCATGAAAAATAATATGTAATTTTTTTATTATATAAATCGTTGATCTCTTAAATGAAATTTATTAACTTTTTATAACAATTAATTACGATAATTGAACTTTTTTACTATTATATATATATTTGTTATGAAAGGTTGGCAAATTGGATTACTCTATAATGCCAACAACGTATTGTCATTAAATAAATAAATAAAAAATCGGGTTGAGAAAATTCGCGAAATTTACTGACGCTGACTATAACTTTCTTAAAAAAAGATTAATTATTAATTTTCATTATTTACGACAATAGGATAAAGTGTTACTAAAAATCTGGGGTTTTGGAAAAAATGAAAGTTATTAACAACAGTGTTAGATTCATTTCTCAGGTTAATTAAAACTGTTATATTTTATTATTTCGGATTTATGATATGTATTTTCATAATATAATTATTAAATAATTTAAGATTAATTCAGCAGCATCTACATCTGTATTAAATATTTTATAATTTGATAATGAACGTTCAATGTAGCAAAGGATTGGAATTCAATGTTTCAGCAATAAGAATTTTCACTAGTGAATATGTAATTTTATTAATTGCAATTCCATATACATTTAAATTATCTCATTACTTAGATATTGGTTAATTATTTAAATTATATATCAGTATTTGTAATTAGTAAATAAATATCTAATCTTATTTTGAATATTAATAAATTTCAAATTATAACTTTATATCATATCATTTTAAATTATTAATATATAAAATCAACATCCAATTTAAAATATAATAATTATTATTTAAAAACATACGAAAATCTGATTTGATTAAACAATTTACATAGATTTTAATTTATGTTAATATTTAAAAAAGAAATGGATGCGTAAGAAATTTTATTAAATGTATATGATATAAAAAATCTCTTAAAAGTTTCAGGTGTAAATTCAGACGTTTCATTATAATAGAAAATGGGTTCTAAAATAAAAATTCGAATAATTTTAGAACCTTTCTATGTTTCTTTTAAGTAGTGATCGTTCACGTCGATAGTAGACTCGACACATTAATATAAAACGTTTATAAATAGACTTCCAAGTCACCCTGTGATATTCAAGCAAATAGATGGAGAGCTTACGCTACCGAGTAGTTTTGCGGTATCAAAAGAAAAATATAATCTATGTTCAATGTTGTAAGGTTCTTCGCTCGGCATTAAAAATGTAAATATATCGTTAGCAAATCATTAGGTGGAAGAAGACTCAAGAGTGTCTCCGGGTGCCGAAGATCGAACGCGGGGGAGACTGGGGTAGAACACTACCCGCTCCCGTTTCACGTGATCGAATGAAAAATTATTCAAATCGCCCGGGGGTAGACAGGTAGGACTTTGACGAAATCAGATATAAGCGCCATCATTTTAAAGCGGAGCAGCTTTGACGATTCTTTCAGCACCTATCAACCAATGGAAGCTGTGTCAAAAGACGGCTTTGGGGGCGAGAGGCTCCACACTTAATGGCCCCGGGGGGCGCAGGGGAGGAACACCTTTGGAATTTTCCAATAAATTCTTTCGCATTCATTAAATGGGAATAAAGAGCAGCTTAATTCTGGAGCAGTGCAAGGTGGTATTTATCGGCACGGGGTAATTCGACACATATAGGCAAAACATATGATGTTTTTCCAATATTTTCCCATTGAGTAACGATACTTATGGCAGAAATACTAAGCTATTCATAATAATATTTGATAATAATTGAATACAAATCCATCCAAAGGTAGTCCATTTTTTTATAGTGTTTAATTTTAATAATAATTCTAGAAATTGTAAAAATTCTTTAATAAAAGATGTTTTTTCATAGTTCCGATGCAAGATGAAGAGAATCGAATAAAGGGTATCATAAAAGAAAATTCAATGGACATAAATTAAAGTACTGATTTTTGAGGTCAACATTTTTGAAATTATTGTGAGTAGTCGAGAAAAAATTATTCTTTAAATCCAAAGAAAAAAAATAATAAAACATATTAGATTTAATCAATGAACTGAAAAGTATACAATTTTGAAATGTCATTTTAATTGTTTATATTTAAATATTTTTAGTAATCATTATTAAAAAATAATAATTACGCGTAAATTACGCATAATTTGATTCTTAGAATAATCCCTTTTAATAAAAATGTATAATAATAAAGTAATACTTAAATATCTTGACGAGCAATGCTTAGGGTCTATTTTTCATTATAAATAGACCCCGTTCGGATGATGCGGTTGTCTTCCAGCCGCCTTGACGGATAGGTTCATTGAAATTAAAAATATAATAATTGACCTATTTGAATATCTTCATTTCCTCTTATTACACAGTTATTTTTAAAATATATCCCATGCTAAAAGAGAATCGTACAAATTTAATTAATAAATTTCGATAAAAAGACTAAAGAATAAATAAGCATCGTCCTTAGTGTCTATTGTCCTTAATGTAAATGTCTAAGAATAAATTTTATAAATAATCATTGTCTGGAATTACGGAAAAAAACAATAATATTCGATGCTGTTGCCACGCGCGCGATGTTTTTTCTCGCTCGCATCCGGTATAACGTGTCGATTGGCAGTGATACGCACGAGAGCTCAGTCTGCGGTGACACATATATCATATCTTATCATAAACAAAAATCCAACTTTATCGCCTAAATTATGAAGAATACAATGAATAACCATTTTTATTCATTGAATAATATTTTTTTTTTTAAAAGTCAAGAAATTGATAAGGAATACATCGATATCTTGACTTGAAATGCTTGGGGTACTTGAGAGACCCCCTTCGGATAATGCTGTGGTTTTCGAGTCGGCTGGAAATATGGTTAAGATATTTTTTATAGTTTCAATGCAAAGATCGAAGGAATTAAATAGGGAATCTAATGAAAGAAAGGTCAAAAGCTCTTTAAAAAAAATTAAAGCTTGTCTTTTTCATTTGAAAGGATTAATTTTTGAATAGTCGATTAATTTTTTTGACAGTTCCAGATAAAAATAAAATAAATTTTACGTATTTTTATACATTTTCAGAAATGAATACAAATTTGAAATTTCTATTTAATATATTAA
>JAGXCT010035627.1:0-45508 GCA_022495035.1 Philopotamus ludificatus | reverse complement strand
AAGTTTCTACGGCGTACGGTAAAAATCCATATAATTGGCTTGGCGATTAAAGGGTACATAACATAACAACATTTAAAACGCGTCGAATAGTTTGAAAAATCTAATTTCTTGACGATAATGCACGAACTCAAAAAACATAAATAGGCCCTATCAAAAATCAGGAGGTTCTACCATACCTTTCATATTCACAAAACTAGATATCGATAAATACTTCAAGATATTATTAAAGTCTTTATCAATTTATTGTTCTTTTTTTTCAAAAATAGCATATTCTAAGCATAAAAATAGTTATTCAAGATATGCTTCATAATTTGGACTTTTTAGCCAATCAATATGACACATAAATTACAACACTCTCGACGATGTCCCGCCGCAGACTAGGCTCGATCTTTTCACTCGCACTCGACCTATCTATCACACCGGATACGAGTGAAAAAAACATCGCGTGTTTCAATAAGCATGTATTTTATATAAAAATATTAATTGTCATTTTTTTTATCAATAGTCAAAGTGATATATATTTTTATTATTTTTGTCATTTAAACTGAAAAAAGTAAATTTAAATGTAAGTGCTTTCTAAGAGCTTAATTTATTTTCATTATCATAATTTGCTAGCCACGAGACTCACTCGCTGACCGTATGGGCTCTAGCAGACTCTCGAATGATAGTCGAGGCCAAAGGAACACATGTCACGAGTCTCACACGTGACATGAGGGCTTCTATTTGTGCACATACGGCAGGAACCCAAACCGTCTTGGTATGCAGTTTTTGTAAAGTGTTTCCCTCCCTTATGTTATATAATATTTAATAAATTAACAATTAATAATTGAAAAACAAACAAAATTGTATTTATTATCGAGCTTTTAAAATATAGTATAGACCCATTATCTCTACATGTTTTAAAAACATATTTATGTAGGTAATTTAGCGCGTTAGAATTAATTAATTTAATACCATCTATCCTTCGTTGAATATATATTTTTATAACCAATAATATGAATTTAAATCCAACTGAAATAATATTAAAATAAACCAGTGTCGTGGTTTGACATTGGGGGGAATATTAGCGTGAGAGATTAATTCCCGTTGCATCTTTACATATACGATCTTTATATGGGTGAATCTGTTATGTCATCCATCCATCGTTATTTATTTAATTTAATTATTGTTTTAATATTGTTCATAGATTGATTTTCCATAATCTCATAATAGTTTTTGCTTGGTATTTTCTCAAGCTCTGTAAAAAGTTTCTTCTATTTAAAAATCCGTTAAAAATCTAATGCAATTCTTTCAAAAACGATTGGTGAAATAAATATGATTCTTTCAGAAAAGGATGTGATTTCAAACTGGCCACACGATCCATTATCCCACACCAAGGACACGTCCCGTACTTTATACACATAAACATGGCACCGGACATAAAATTTGGAATTTTCCCAACAAACGTATATGGATCACACGCGGAAGGCATTTGTCTTGGCTGTGGAGCTAGCCGCACAGCCTCACCCCCTAGAGCGCCACCGCGGCCTCGCCTAATGATGATATTTCGCCCGAAACTGTTTCTACATGAGCCTCGTCCGCGTGACGTCATCTGTGTATATAAATAACGGTTTATCCTTGCCGGGGTCAAAAGATGAAAAGCGCCGGGTATTTGCGGACTCATAGTTTTCGGTTATTGCGTTCCGTGGCCCGGGGCGCTAGTTGATGGGGGGCTCGCGGAACCGCTGAGCTACGACTGGATCGTGATGGGGTTCGATCGGTGTGAATGTGCCTTTATGGACGCGTGTAATTTTTGGTATAGGAAGGAAGAATTCATTTGGGCCGGGTCTTCCATCTCCGACGTGCCTAAATGTCCGGACATAAAACGAGATGGAGTCACTGCAAATCCACTTTAATTTATCATGTCGGATCCTGGTTCTGCTAAAGAATGATGGCGGGGCCTTACAAAGATAGCACACTGGGAACGTAGGCCTGGTGGGGTTAGTGAAGGATACACACGGGGATTCACAGAAAATTATTAAAACCTGAAATTGTAACCATGACACCGTTGTTTAATAAAATACAATATTAGTTAGGTGCAAAAATTATTTCCATCATAATTAAAATATAAAAAGGAAATGTGTGCCAACTTAAAACAATTGATTAGTGTAAGGTTAAGGTGTTGTGAATACTTAAATGTGTTTGGTTTACTAGGGAATGTATAACCATTTTTCCCCCTTATATATAAACTCTGAGCCCAAAGGCTTAATAAAACAGAAAAGAGCCCTGAATAACCATCTAGGAATCCTTTCTATTTTTTTAATATTATTTAAGTGGCCATCTAACCCTAAGGCAGGTCTTTGACATTTAGAGGACATAACACGATCTCCAGCAGAGACACATCCGTTTTAATCTGATGTTGGACTGTGATGTAGTTGTCCTTCAGGTTATCTTGGTTCTTCAGCCATAAGCCCGGGAGTTGAGCTATTAACGCACAGATTCTAACAATAATAATCAGACGAGGCTAGGGCCAATCCGTATTAATTCACGGTCTGATCGGTTGCTACGGGCTCCTCAAACTCTATAGAATCTACAAAAACCATGATTGTGCCCAACCGCCATCGCTATTGTTCGCCATCGCCATCGCCAATATCCAATTGTTGCTCTTTTGAGCATAACCTTGTTTTTCTTGAGAAGAATTTTAATCATAGATGCTTTTGAAGTCTGAAGTTGTTCTTATTTGTTAGCATGTTTCTTCCTCAGACGTTCAAATTGATTTTATAATATTTTATCATTAATACTAGACGATTTCGTAGCTGTACTTGTCGACTCTCAAGGGCTCAAAGGATCAGTCCCTGAGATATAGGCATGTATATGGTTTTGATGTCATTGATCCTTAGTTCTTTGTCGAAAGTCATCCTTGAGGATCGTCTGAGATCTGCATTTGCACTCAAGAATCTTTTTTACCTTAGAAAAATCTGTGTCAGACCAGTCTTATATAATTTCATCCTTTATCCACACCGTGTATACCAGCTTGGGGTCAGTTCGATAGTTGCTACAAAAGTGTTTTTTTAAGCTTTAATTTTAAAAAATTAAACTACTCTGTAAAATTAAAGACAGAGAGAAGGAAGAGGGATAGAAGCTTTGCTTAACTCTCAGCATCGATGCAAAATGAGCAAAAGACCTGTGGCAAATTATAATTCTGACCATTTTCGTGTGTCTGATTAAACCATCCACTGTTACACGAGTCTTCGTCTTCGTCTCGTGTCCAGCTTTCGATGATTTATATATCATGGTGAATTTTGGCCAGCTCTATAACCAAGTCAGTTGAGTTATCAGTAGACTATCCTCAATCAAGTGCTCAAAGATCTGCACCATTTTACAGTCGCAGGTCGCAGGTGCATTTGAGTAGCCTTATTTCTTCATCGTTTTCCTTGTTCTTGCATTGGTGCTAGGACACTTTCCCGATGCAAACTATTTTGTATGTCTTCCATCGGCTTTTTGTCGCTTGTAGCATTGATTCTATATAGCTAGTTCCTGCTTCACATGTACAGTGTGAACTGTAACCCGAGAAACTGACTAACCCAAAAGTCTACGAATAACCAGCTATGGTATTAGTTTTGGTATTAATCAAGTGTAGAAGACGATGACGGCTCTATATTTTAAACAACATCTGATGGAAAATCCTTCAGCTGGACTTTAAGGACAATTAAAAGAATTCCAGCAATAATTAGCAGTGATGCTTATTAAAATGTACAGTAATCACGAATAAGAATACGGCAGGAAAATGCCCTTTTTACAGATAGTGCTGGGAATCACTTATTACCCCCTTCTAGAGCAAAGTTCGAAAATAGAGATAGATAATAGTATATCAAGATAAGAATAGTCTTCAATTCCTCCTAGAACTCTGATTGAACACGGACTTAGCATATAGCCTAACACTAATAAGCAAGGCTAACCATATTTAGGTTTAGAGGAATGTTAAGATTTCTCATAGCATCGTACTCTCAGTGATTGCAAACCGTGTCGTACGCAAATTTTAGGTTGAAAAACAGTTGGTGAGTGTAAATATAAAACTTGTATATACTTGAATATTGTTAAGGCATAGAATAGCCGATCAGATTACTCGCCAGGTACAAATTAGGTATTGTTGTGTTACAAACGAATACATACTGTACAATTTTAGAAAAATGTATTATTTTTCACCATGATCATGTAATAAATAAGTGCCATTTTTTGAACAAATAAAAAAATAACTGAAATAAAATACGAAGCTATACAACGTTGACCTTTTCTGATAACTTATTATGTAGCGTTTGTCATGTTTTCCGATCCTCGGAAAATTATATCAATGAAAAACAACATAATTCCTTATTAAAAATGAATGGAAATTATATAATAGACTAAATAATAATTTTTCAGCACAATGAAATGATACATTTTGTGGTAGGATTTATTGCAGACATACCTTCGACATTGAGCATGACGGCCATGTTGATCTTGGGCTCGGTGTTGACCTGGCATTCGTATATGCCCGCGTCCCTCGACTGCACGTACTCTATCTTGAGATTCCAGTCGTCCGACGACTCTGGATGGTGGACGCCGAAGCGTCCATCTCCCGTGTACGTGAAGATGTGTGACGTCAGGATGTGCAGGTCTCGCTTCCGCATCCACGACACCTGGAAAAGGAAACGATACATTACTACAGTGCGACGCAAACACGTCCATTAGTTTTCAGATGGCGTCGCGACGTCAAAAGTGCATTTTTGCGCGCGAAAATACGGCTAGTGCATTGCGAGCTGAATACGGAATCAATTTCAATCTTCTGCTCTATGTTTAAATATATGTTGAATATTGTTTTTTGCGAACCACAATGTATTTTCTGTTTTTAATCGAAAACGATGCGGTTTATCCGCGGATAGTATTTTAAATTTTATTCGATACCCCTTCAATATTGCATGAATATATTCAATATTTTCCGGGCCCGCGTTTGAAAACATCTGCCACCGATCTACACGTTTGAGCGGAAATGATGCAAGCGCTTCCAATATAAGTGGGAAGCTTATCGGCGACTGAAAGAGTTTCCAATATCAACTCTAATATCCCGGTGGGGAAAACAAAAACTACAAGAGCGTCGACATTAATGAAGAATCCAGAAGACTATAGCTTATTTTCATTTAAATTGCTATCGGTATGTCCGGGATTTGTAGGCCAATTTTTGAGGAATAATTTATTAATGTCTTGTTATGTATTTAAAAATTAATTCTAAATTAAAATTAGTGACAATGCAGTCGGAGCCAGATGCATTTAGAGTTATCGTGGATCAGCATCCACTCTGCGGTCTGGAAAGCCACATAGTGGTCGACGCCGTCAGAGGTAAACACAATGCAGACGTAGTTTATATCGAATAAGGTGGTTCGAATCCGAAGGCAGCGAAGCGCGAAGGTTCCCTCCTGTGGCCCCCCGAGCCTCCGCTAGCCCCCACCTCGGCACTCGAGGACACGGGATCCAGGAGATGGAGGTCGGAGGGACCTCCTCGACCTTAATTTCCGGTCACGTCACGTCTTCCCTGCCCGCCCGTATCAGGACAACGGAGTGGAACCTTTTCGGACTCTGGTTTATGTTGCTTTTAGTGTCTTTTGTTAACATGCATTAATTTATCTACATCAACTTGGCGGGCTCTAAATGGACCGCTATTTCATTTGCCACACTTTTCAATGTCACGCCAATTCTATTTCGGCCATTGTTGTGGATTGCCAGACCGGTCATTTACAAAAGTTTGGGACAGAAAGAAAACGATACGGTTATAAATTTATATATAAAAATGTTGATTTAAAAATCCACATGGTAATGAGATGTTAAAGAAAAATATCATTTAATTAAATATATATAAAAAAAACGTATTCTAGCTCTATTATTTAAAAAAAATTAAATTTAAAATAATCGACAACTGGTTAGGCTGAAATTCACTATTTTGTATTACAATCCCACGGGAGACTGCGTCTGAAAGGTTTTATTTCAATTTATGTACCGCTTTATGTGTTGGGTATTTTCAAGAGTATTTGTATAATATAAAACATTTAAAATTCTATAAATATAAATACAAAGGAACATTATTATTATTTTTAATCCCTAAAAGCTGTAGTTCTAACCTGAAAAGATTTTTTTTGCTTCGAGTGTGGAGTACAATAAAAATGCATATGTGAGCTTTCTTGGTTTTAGATGAATGCTTTTGATAAATATCCTAGGCAAAAAGGTATTATATTAGAATATTTAACATGTAAAACTTCTTTAATCCGACTAGGGATAATTTTGGAACAGATATTTCAATATCTATCATTATGAGAAGGCAAGACAAAAAGTTATTATCAAGATTATTTATTAGGCTAGAAGAAAATATTAACAAAAATATATAGGATTTAGTAATATAACACAATAAGGAAATTGTGAGTGTTGTCAGATTCATGGGATTTTAATTGTATAAAAAAGTAAGGAATGGAATATTTATTCAAAAAATAGATTTTTATTTTGGTTGGTAAATTTGGACATTTATTTTTATTTTAATAACATTTTCTGGTAATAACGTTAAATAATAAGGTATAAAAAGTTTTCTTTAATATAAAAATCTTTTTTAATATATTAAAAAAGCAATAAAACACACCAAGTTTTATATAATTTATACAGATTTCTTCGTTGACCTATTTCGCCCTTTATTTAAATTAGCAATACCTTTTTTAAAAAATATCCAGAGACTTTTCTGCAAGAAATAAATCAATAGAGCATATTATCTTAATTAAATTATTATTTTTACTTTGAAAAATATATTTAAAAATCTGAATTGATAATATTATAGATATTATTATGGATAAAAAATAGCATTCTGTCTAAACTCATTTTTTATGTCACTTTAAAAGTTATCGTGTTCAAGGATAACATGCTTATAATATTAAAAACAGTTTTCATCAACTGTTAACTTACAACTGGTGAGCTTTTAGATGGTTTCTGGATAGTTTTAACTTTTCCTAAATGCTTACTAATTTTGTAATATGAGCGCTGCTGGAATTCATGGACCTTAAATTAAATACTTTAAACATATACTTCGTGAACCAAAGTATAGGAAACCGGACTGAGAGCTCCATAATTGTTCTAGATCGTCAAAAATCGTAAAAAAAATTCGATCGATCACCTACGTACGAAAATGGACAATGCGCCTGAAGAAAGAACCAGAAACCGAGAAACATTTTCTTAAATTATTTTATAATCTATAATCTGTCGACATTTTTAAGTCAAGTAGTTTTAAGGACGCCCGAAACCAATATAGGATATTATTTTATGAACTCCGCTCTAGAGGAAAGCTTACTTTATTGCATCAACAACATGTTGTATCTGAGGCGTAGAAAAGTTCCTTTTTCAATTTCCTGAATAAGTATCGCTATTTAAGCCATTTCTGTAAACTTTATTTATGAATTTATGGAGTAAGTAAAAATATACTATCGGTTTAATAGTTATACATTATTTCAGATGGTTTCTAAGAAAGCTGGTTTGTTTTCTATTCAGATTCCATATTTCAGTGTGTCCATTTATTCTTTTAAGGGTTTTTAGTACTTAAATATACCTCTTCTGTATTGATGCATAGAATACATACATTTGTCTGAATGACTAAGAACTACATGAACAGAGTTTGGTTTGGCATCAGACAGAACACAGAACACGTACAAATAAGCTCAGGGCAAATTAACAGAATTATCCACGTCCGTCTGGAGATGTGAATCAATACAATGGTATGTTGGCGTAGTCATCCAAGTGAACATCTCCCCGTGCAGATCTCCGAGTGTTGTCGGCCGCGTGCGTCAAATTAATTGAAGTCCACGGCAAACCACTGGAAGCCACGCTAACTACCGAAATGATGCAGCAGTCTGAATACTAATCCAAGAATTTGCCACTGAGACTTGAATATCTAACGAGGCGTCGTCGCGCGACGCCGTCACTATTTACGTCGTAAATAATAACTTGTTTATTGGAGTTAGGCCCGTTTTGCATAACTTAATTTGGGAGGTGAGCACGAGGAAATGTGAACGCATTTAAAATGTACGCGAAACAGCCTGCCACGGCGAAGCCTGCTACTCCAGAGAGACGCCATGAATAATGCGGCTCGACTCTGTGAGGGATTACAACGAGGATTCATATAAACAATATTTTAGAATGCCGCAATGTGTGAGCAATCTCTTATCGTGATCGATCAGCTATCAATTCCGGTATCGCAGCCGCCGAATAATTATGACTGATGGTCGCATGTCACTGCGCTCCCCTGTTTTCAGCGCTGAAACAATCTCTCTCTCTGTGTTGTCGTGCGACGTTCGACTGACATGTTAATCAAGAAGGTATCGCCTGCTCCACCGCTGGGTGTGATATACATATACAGAGGGATGAATGCCGAGTCAAATTGGGATATAAACCAGACATGATAGATTTTGCACCGTCTCTGTCATTAGTCCAATTACGGGGAAGACACATTATCATCCTTTAGTTATTATGAAAACTATTATATATAATATAATATTTATTTTATTATTGTTATTGTATATTTGTTAAAAGAACAAACCGGTTTTCACCGGTTGCCGTTGAGTTAGCAAGTCGTATTAGGTATCATTTTGAAGCTCTGTTTTTCCTCTTGCCATTTTTATTTTCTTTGCCGTAGTAAAAGAATTCAGAAGCCTAAGATTGAGGAGATACATTTGGGGCATTTCATACTGTTTTTATTTGATAAGGGATTAGAGCCGAACGAAGCCACACAGAGCATCTGCGATATTTATGGAGACGTCTTGAAACTGCGAAAGTCCTTTAGATGGTTTAAAAAGTTAAAAAGTGGTGATAGGGAGTTAAAGGACAAACAGGAAGACCCTTCAAAATCGATGATGACGACCAAAATTAATTTTTAAGTCATCTGCAGAGTGAAAAATTACAAGGACATGCTCTATGTCGTTAATAAATAAAACGAATAATAATGGTCCCAATTTAGAACTCTATGGGAAATTGCATCGTAGACACATGAGGTTAGGGAGTCATGTATCACGTACTGTTTCATTTCCTTAAATATCAACATGATTAGCCAAGTGTTTAAGCAAAGTGATAACTCTGGTTACCGAAGAGTTTCCGAGAGCACTTATCCTTTCATTTAGCGGAAGAAAAAGCACATGCTAATGAGCTCTATGGTAGTGAGGTTGCGCCCATAGGGGCTAGTATATTGACCTTCTTTTCTCCAGAGTTACATACCCCAAGCAACCCTGAAATCATTCACTGGGGTATAAGCTCGGGTAAAATCTAAATTCCCTCAATCTTAAGATTTTTTTCTGGATTTTCTCTAGCCTGAGGATGTTCGAAGCGTCATATGATGCCCAGACAATAGACCCTGATTTAAGTGAACTCCGAGTAAATGTAATGCAACCTTATTACAAATGTGATATGTATGTAACGAGAATTTCTCAAGACAATGCCCAACATTCTTAAAGCTCTATTACTAACCTCGTATACATGTGAATTGAATCTAAGTTTATAGTTGATCAGAATTCCCATGTTTTTAATTGACGACTTTCTGGGAAGAGTTACGTTCCCAAGCATCTACTCAAAGGTTAGAAATGTCCTGACATTTTCCAACACTAAGCGAAAAACGATTAGTAAATGCCCATTCGAGCAAAGAATTGAAATTCAGCTGCAGAAAAAGGGCATCATCTATTGAAGAAACTGATTTATTAGGTTATAAGTCATCGGCAAAGATTGAACAATTATAAGAAAGCTGTATGTCGAGAATTGTACGAGATTGTCCAAAAATAGCAGTACCACACTAAATTGTTGTTCATTTAATGGTCAGTTGTACTTTAGATGTCAAAACGTTTTTCTTTAGCTATGAATTGGGGGACAAGGCACAATTTTTAAAATAAATTTTATTTTTCAGCATCCAGTCTGTTTCATTATTTTGAAAGTTGAAAATTCTGACTCGCAAAGATGCGTTGAAACGTGTAGAAGTAATATGCGAATAGCTCTATTTGCCACATTATTGTAGAAATCGCACATATTGGACCAATATTCTGTGATTGATCATTTTTCTGCTTCAGTCTTGACAATATAAATGGATTGCGAAATAATTCTTAATTATTTTTACTTCTTTACTTTAGGCTTATACAACTTCCTAAAAATGTCCACTAAATAGGCAAGGTACATAATCCATCCCTTATTTTTTAGCCAGGCTGAAAAGTCTAACATCCCTTGAATATTGAAAAAAAAATTAAGCATATTTCTAAGTTTAAATGCTCGCTCAGTTACGTTTTCTCTTAAAGCCATAATATTTGTATGAAAAAAACACATTCTGTCAAAAACAATTTCTTCCATTCTGCGAAAACAGGGTATAATCAATGTTCTAGCAATTCAGAGATTTACCTTCTGCAACTCCTAAATTCCCGTAAAGGGAGAATTCCCTACCGATTGGAAACCCCTGTAAGAATGTTTAAAAATAATATGCAAGATTTATAACAGGAAGTGTGGATACCGAATCATTTAAGTGACGAAAGAAAATCTATTCTGGTTCAAATGTGTCAAGAAATAATAATAATTAGAGTAAAATACAACATTTCTTTGACATCTTGTTTCAAAAAGTAGGTTAAGTATTCGAAACAAATTTAAATTAAGCGTCATAAAGGATTGGAAAGTTATTATTCACAATAAAAATCTATCACAGTTCTATTAAGATAGTTTAGAACGATTAAATAGAAAAAAAAGATTTATCGATATTTTATTATAAATTTATGATCTTTATTGCCTGAATGATGAGATGTATAAATTAATAGAGCTATTTTATCTGATTATGTTATGTTCAGATAAGAAATTGTGTAAAGTAAGTAATAAAAATGTTTTAATGACGTTTTCAGAGTTCAACATAAAACTTTTCCAAGGACATTTACTATGATATGATTATTGCTTCCCTGTAGTTTTTTTAACAATATTAATTATACTATTACGAATTTAATTGTAATTATAATAGAATAGCGGAAACAATTTTTATTACTATAAACAAACAATAAAGTTTTCTTTATTTAAAAATAACGTAAGTCATAATCTCTGATATACATACATTCAATGGAATAACTAAACACTAGCCATATAGTCCATTAAAAGTATTGTTTAAAATTATAATAGAACTGTCTTAATTGATATAAACTGATTCATAAATGGAAAGCCCGAAATTATCTGAATAAAATTCGTTATGATGTGAATAAACCGAAAGGGTAAAAAATATATTGTCTAGGGTTTGTAAAGATATATTATATAAAAGCTTTTCTGCAAGATGTGTTCAATTATTGGATTAAAAGAAAGAATTCTGTCAAAATTTTGTGTATTTGATTTGTTTATATATTTTTTCTAGTCTACTGTCGTATGAAGAGCAAGAAAAAAGCGAAAAAAAATAATACGTGTTATTATTTGCAGAAATACTCGCTATGTTTACAGTCTACATATGTGTCATGAAATGCAGATACAATTCAAATGATGTGGTGCTACGACCATAATACCTTAATGGAGGTTTAAAGGTACTAATGTATGGCGAACACAATGAACAGAGTACATGATATATGTGCATAATCTCTCGAACACGTATCCACTCGAGGGTCATTCGAATAATCTACCACAGTTTTATATTTTTTTCGAAAATTCACACGTATGGATTAATTCGGTCGAGTGACCGTCTGTGTTTACATACGTGTCTTCCGTGTCCGCGAGGTGAGCCGAATGGGATTTGCTCGCGGTCGCAACTGTCATAAGCTGACAACGGGAGAAGAAGGAGGGCGAAATCGGGAGTGGGGACGGTGGTGAGACCGGATGTTCCGAGCGGGTGGATATGGAGGCGGTTTCGGAAGAGGAGTTGTTCTGCGAAGAGCGGCAATTAGGATCAAATTGATGGAGGGGTGGGTTATTCCCGTTCAATCATTATCGAGGATAATGGTTTGTCGAACCCATACATTTTGCTTCTAATTTCAATTGAACGGCCGAATTCTTCGGCCCTGTGATAAATCTAACACTAAATTAAATATAAAATCAAAGAATCGGCTGATGTATTCCTTTCTGAACTGATTTCGCTTTCGATCCGTCCGGTTTTCCTCGAGGGCGCCACAACTTCGTCGAATGCGTCCTCTGTGGTTTGGTTTTTGGGTCGTCGGCGTTATTTGTCCAAATAATAGAAAACACCGCTTGCTGGCGTTTCATTGTTTGAACGAGGCTCGGTGCAAAAACACGTGTATCCCAGATAGGCGCCGTGGGACACGTGGCACATACGTCACGTGCCCCACACGTGACCCACATCCTACGGGACACGCCAGATTATTGCACCGCAGGGTAACGCACTGCGAATAGTAGCCAATTGCCGAATAAATCGCACCTTGATGATAATTTTTAAGGTTTATATATATAAATTTATATAAAAAACCTATTTTATTAAGATTAACTATTAATGCAGGTTTTATATAACGTAATTTTCTTGCATCTTCCAAATGTTTTAGTACATCTTAATGGTACTATTTTAGTAAATTTTAAAGAGATAGTAATTCTCAGACGAATATTTGGACAACGAGGAGCTGTACCGACTATACAAGGATATGCCAACTGTCGTCATAGTGGCCAGACTCCGGTGGACCGGTCAAGTGACAAGTCAGCCGCTGAAAAGGCTTATGGTTAACAAGCCTTTCTGTCCCCAGAGGAAAGAAAAACAGAGGCTTAGGTGTTTAGACTGTGTACAGAGAGACACTGCATCATTGAAACTAACCGGAAGATGGAGCTACGTGGCGATAGACTGGATAAAATGAAAAAGGATGTTGGATGAAAACAGATGATGATGATAAAGAGCCAATCTCTCTCTGCCCCCGGCGGTCGTAACGTCAAGACGTTCCCGTATTTAAATCTGTCGTAGGATGTAGTCGCCATCTTGTTGCGCTACACACAGATGCCGCCATTACGACTGGATATATACTCTTATCCTTTCCATGAAAAACCACATCGATTAACAATTAACAGGCAAGTTGACCACTATAATCGCTGACATTATGGCTGCGGACTCACAAGGACACAAAGACACTCAGCTGGCCTCTCGTCGGAATCATTAGAGTAGTACTCCTCTGCAGATACTCTTGGTATTTCCAGAGAAATCTAAACAGAGAGTACCAGGGGTGCATGTGTCACATGCATTCCTTTTATAACGTGTTTAATCTAAAGGCTATCTATAAATGTTGTTCTTTATAAACGTTTATCAAACTTTTACAAATAATTTAGGACGTTGAAAGGCTATCATATATTTCTTCAATGGATCTCAGATCTGATTCATTGAAGGAACTTGGAATATCATGATCAAAGATTAAAGATCTTTCTGATTTTGCTTGTAAATCTACAGTCAGCCCTTCTATAACGAAGAAATTAGGACCACGTCATAGAAGCCCGCTTTATAGCAGCCAATACAAAATTTATACATTCTTCCATTCTGGTGTTTTAAATGGGATTGACTGTTGAACTTATTATAGAAAATTATATTATAGCCCGGAGCGCTATAGGAGGGTTTAGTGTATTTTTGATACTAAAATTTACATCCCTTATATCTGAGATCTTAACCATTATTTTTAATAGTTTTGTTGGCAGTGAATTAGTTAATAAATGCATTGAGGTTAAGTATTTAAGTATTCTATAAAAACAAATGTAAACAATATAAATGTGAAAAAAACTGATAATCTATATCAGGCACGAAGAGCCAGGGCCGCACCAGGGGTATTAAAATTACGACGACTGCAAATAAAAAAACTTTTATCAATTATTTTCGTCTGAATAATGTTTACTTACTTAATAAGACGAATTAAATTATTTTTTTTACAAATGTTACGTTTTTTTTAAATTTTATTTAAAGAGGAGTCAAAAAGCAGAAATAAACAACAATTTTAGGAAAACAATTATCGGTTCGCGGGGCGCATGTGGTCCGTGGGCAATAGTTTCCCCAGGCCTGGTTTAATGCTTGTAGACGTATAGATGTAAATTATATTTTTTTGGTAAATAAATTTTAATTAAATTATTTAATCTTTTAAAATAATATGGAATCTTTCAGCGATTCTGTTTTTATTTTAATGTTGGCGGAACGTTTTAGCAAAATAAATATATATTCACGTATATTTATATGTTTTACTTTTTTCAACGGCTAAAAAAATGTTAAACACGACATTCAATGATTAAATGTCAAGATACGTCACAGAAAATTGAAAAAGTTGGATTTATTCAGTCGGCAAAATTCAATAATCCCCATTTTTTATTATCAAACTTTGATTTAAAAATTAATAAGAAAGCTTCTAATAAATGTTTCTTCTAGTTTCAGTAACTATGATATAAATTATAAACGCTACATTCTACTAGCTAAAGCGATTGATTTACTAGATATGGAATAAAAGAACAAAACCTACAGAAAGTTTTTCACTAAAGAAGTGGACATTATTCCATAACATATAGATTACAAATATATTATGCCTTATAAAGAGTAAAATAAACTTAGATTATATTTACTTTATTATATGTTTAATTTATATATTAATAACAGTAAACAATATGCAATCGATTATTACTCAAATGTATATCATAAAAATCAAGATAAGAACTAAAATATAAATTGATTTACTACAGTTTTTTTTAAAGCAGTCTAAAGTTTGCTCATCACCTTTTTTGTATTTAATTATTAAGTTTAAAACAATTATTTAATCGTAACAGTGGTTATAAAGTATGCTTTTTTATCATTACTCTAGGTATTCAAATTATGAGATTAAAGTTAATGCTGCTAAGCCAATTTATATTGCAAATATTTTTTTTTTTGATAAAATAATGTTTTTATAATTTATGTAGTATTGGCTTAATTTAATTTTTTGATGTTTGGCTCGAGCAATATTCCCGATACATTATTCACACAAACAATTATGTTTGTTTTCGATTATCCCGGGACCGTTTGATATATGTACGGGAACGCAAACGCGGACTCCTCCCCACCCCCACTTCCAAATTCCAAACCAAACTCGTGATTGACGATTTAATTAGTTAATATCCATCCATCCGACCGTCCATATAAATTAATCGCTACATTTCCAATGCGAAGATCCGAGTTAAACTTTTGCGATCGATTCCGAGAGAGAGAGAGTGAGAGATAGGAAGAGTGACTGGAAATTAAAATAATAAAATAATATATTAGATTAAACTATATAGAACACAATGGATTCCCAATTTTTGTGTTGTATGTTAAAAAATATATATTCATGTACATTCACATATACGCGTGCGAGAGAAAAGGTTTGCCCTGAATATATATCAGGGCCAACTTTGCTTGAACGCACGCAGATTCAACAAGTAGGCCCTAATCGATTCAGGGCTGAATTATTTCCTACGAAAATACTTAATTAAAAAAGTTTTTACCCAAAGCTCGGCCCTCCGAGTGAAATCAGTTTGAATTTACAATTCCCCGCATAGATCTTAATTTCGCCAATTAAATGTTGTTCGTAGTTTATCGCATAATTTTCAGATACGTATTTTTAAAGCCCAAAGTAAACATTGGGGCTGTTGCAGAATTGTGTCGTTTGCATTCACTACGTGTGTACGATATAATGGTCGTACTGATTTCACTCGCACTCGAGATAACTCAGCCCGTGTTAATACTATAAGCCGAGCCAGGGGTCGTCGATTGCCGGCCGCCGGGCCTCGAATAGTTCATCAAAAGTTAGCGAAAAAG
The DNA here is from genome assembly GCA_022495035.1 of Philopotamus ludificatus. Classification (NCBI taxonomy): domain Eukaryota; kingdom Metazoa; phylum Arthropoda; class Insecta; order Trichoptera; family Philopotamidae; genus Philopotamus; species Philopotamus ludificatus. The sequence goes on along the minus strand of JAGXCT010035627.1, from coordinate 29,745 downwards.
GTCCGTGGGATATTCACGGCGAATGTTGTTTGTCTTTATTATGGGGCCGGGAAAAAATAGAAGCACAGGGAGGGATTCAGGTCACGTGCCCCGTGAATTGATGTCCAATTTTGTTCGCGGCAAGAAAGTATGATTTTTATACAGGGATGAAATATTATTTATGTGCTGGACCGTATAAGCTGATAGTGACTCATAATTAATTGTGTCAAATTTATTTACCAACCGGTTCAGGATCGGATTATCTCGGGGATTAATGTACAGTAAATTTGTCTTTATAATAAATATCGGAAGTAGTGTTCGAAAAATAATAATTTTGCTCGGAAACTTTCAATCATGTTTGGTCATTTTTAAATAAGGCTTTTTCTTGTGTACGACAAAAGGTATTTTCAAAATTTATGAACATTATAAAATCCATTGTTATGGCTCGTAGGTAGCATATTATTTCGATAATGTAAGTTAGCCACGAATGAGCTAAGTTAGTACTCGGATAGGTGTCCGACGAAAACTATGAATTCAGGGAATATTTATGTAGGTAGTTTAGTTCGATGGAATTATTTCATTTAATGCTATCCATCTATTTTCGTTAAATAAATAATTATAATATAAATAATATAATTGCAATCCAACTGAAATAATATTAAAAATTAACCAGTGTCGTGGTTTGACACTGGAATATTAGTTTGAGAGACTCATTCCTATCGCATCTTTAGAATATTGGCGAATGGTGCTCTCTGTTATGTCCTTTTTTATCGTAGTCAAATGAATAAATGCAAGAAAGTAGTCAAAAATATAATACCATTGAATTTTCACTAAAATCTATTTTTTGGGAATTGTCGAATCAAATAAAATCTGAAAATTATTAAACCATATTTTATCTCAAGAGAATTAATTTAAAAAAATATCACATTATTCATATTCATAAATTGAAGACTAGGGAGTCTTCAATTTATCTGAATAATATCCTATTCGAAGAAGCAAATATTCATACAATAATTCTCATACTTTTTGGATCCTATTTTATTAAAGCCTGATGACTAGAGACACGTATTTTAGCATCTATTTTTTTAAAAAAAATAGAGTTTAAAATGACAAATTTTAGCATCTATTTCGCGTTTATTTCTTAATTACGAATTAGTTAAAAGTCCTAATTTATACATAATTTTTTTAAGCGATATACAATATATTGATATAAAAAATTTAAAATTAAATGAAATACAAGAATACACCGATTAAAAATTATATAATGATTAAAATTTATTAGGATTTATCATCGAGCATGTTTTATTGATGATTGCTTTGGCCTGGTACGTCGACCGTTAACAATTAGAGGTGTACGTACTAAAACTGTTCTGCGTCAACACTGTTGCAGGACACCAAATTGATTGAAGGGCAGCATTGCCAGGTCTTCGTGTTTCATCTTTGTTGCAAGTAAAAGGTGAAGAGTATCTACTTTTACCCACTTTTAATATTTGATACTTGATTATGAAAAAAAAAATAGTTCTCTAAACATTGAGTTGTTGTTATTGGTAAAAATAGTGGTACATTTTTAAATTACCATAATGTTTTAATGATTTGGAAATTACATCTACTTCCAGCTACATGCGGGTTGAACAGATGATTTAAAGTTTCATAAAACACATTCGTTTCATTTATATTTAAATGTGACTCAAGTTTTAATAAACTTTTACGGAAAACCGACTTAAGAATATCTATTAATTCCAGTTTGGTGTGTTCGTCTGTTTCAAGAAGTAGCTTCTGGGTTTCCATAGCCAAAATGGCACCTATGTTATAACCGAGAGAATTTTTTATTCCCATAATTTCATCCCACAATAAATGGAAAAAGGAAGATCCTTCTAATTTATCAATTAAATTAATAAATTTATCGCACATCTCGCACGACTCATACAACTCTATAATTCTTCCTTTTGCTACACTTTTTATATCACAAAACAAGTACCAACTATGTGGCATCATAGACAATAGACAAGAGTTGACCATAGAGTCTGGGAGGATTCTCTTTAGTCATTCTTCAAGAAAATCGATATATGGAAAATTTCGCATCTATTCGCAATTTTCAAGGAAATTTCATAATTATATCATTTATCTATCGCTTCTATGTCGCATTTATCGCAAAATGCGATAATCACGTATCTCTACTGATGAGCAGTAACCATGTACCTTATTTTACACTTTAATATAGTTAGGAAATCGAAGCTATTTTAGATTAATTTAATACAATATTATTGTTTATGTTCTATTTATCATATATTTAATAGATTCAGGGAAAAAGGATAAGAGCAGGGAACTAAAAAGTTATGAGTAGGTTTAAGACGTGAGAGTTGTAAGGTATTGGAAAAGGTTTCCAATTTTATTTTTTATATTTTTAGGCAATAATTTACTAATTTTACTTATTAACTAGCAAATTATATAGTTACATATTATATATATATTTTTTTAATAATGTTTTCCATGTTCTTTTTTTAAATGGAATGATTAAAAAAAATACTCCATGGTATTTTGCTTCGTAAAGTTATGTATCAGCGGTATTATGAGTAAGAAATGTTTATTTTAGGTGCTGAGATCTTTCATAGTTCTGAGAATAAATTTTGTACTGCGTCATAAATGGCTAAATCGTATTAAAATAAATTAAAGAAAAAAAAAACAATCAATTTAATGTGTTAGTAATGGGCGGGAACAAAATAATCGGCAGCAATTTTTTATTTTAGGATGCTCGTCATGAGCGTGGTTTGACTGAGACGGAATATGTTAGAAGGGTACGGCAACAAAACAAAGGGTATCGTTGTGGAATATTTTTTTTAAACTAATCTATGGATCCAATCGACTAGCAAATATTAAACATATGTTTATCCATCTTTATGAATGTCAAACAATTAAATATAAAACGAATTCCAACACTCCTTCATTGAAGTTAATATTTTTATAAGATTTTTTGTGCAGTTCTACGATATATCTGGAGAATTTTATAAAGCGAGACTCATTGAAAAAATAATTGTTAAAATAAATAGAAAGGTAACAAAACCGACATTGACCTGGAATAAGGACACGAAATAGTCTACTTCTTATTCGTTTTATTAATGAATATATCTTAATAAATTTGTATTGATAGTTTTGACTAAAATTGGACAGAGGGACAATACCTTTTTTAACTTAGGGCATCTACAGCGTATGACTGATTAATTTGTTTTAATTTTATTAAAATAAATCATCATATAAATAGTTAAATGGCTTTTGAAAAGCTCTAATATTTCTATAAATAATAAAAATAACGTTGAAATGTATTTTCAAGGTATTTGATATAGCCAGTATTTCATTCCGAGAAATCGTCATTTATTTCGCCTCCAGATTCGCCCACAATACTGGGAATTTTTCAAGCATTGAAACGTTTTCTAATATTTGTTTGTTTGCCAACAATATCTTGAAATTTAATATTATTCAATTCATTTCCAAGAAGTTCAGGTTAAATTCATTCAGTTATTTGTATATACCAAATAGGAAAAACAATCTTAATGAACAACGAATATTTGAAATATAATTATAATATTTTTTTTATATGACGAACGTGTTTGTTTGCATTTTGATTTAATTGCAAGTGCTGCTTCGTAACACGTCCTATACATATTATATATAAGTGACTCGAAAAAAAATGTTTACGGACCCTGTTGCCGACACCAACACATAATCAACCGCAGTACGGTATCGCCATTAAAAGCCAGTGGCTGCCGTTGGCTCTGGCACGTATAAGTTTCGTCTGGATTGTAATTAGAATTTAATTCTCCATAAAGCGTCTTTCGGTGTTCGTGACAAAATTTATAATCGCCCCATTTGAGTCTCCAAGTTTCGGGTCGGAGCGGGGGGCGGAGTCCCGGGCCCCCATTTCCATATGAAAACGGCACCGGCTCCTGTGTTCCAACATGTTGTGAGGAATAATAATCGCGGCAAGGGTTGAGAGGACTCGACACTTTTAACGCGTCTTGCGTCAAACGGTTTCAATTTAAACTGCCCCCACTGTCCCTTAATCCATCTCATCCCCCTTCCGGACCACTCACCTCCGTCTCATCTAATTGCCGACTCGGTAACTTATAATCTAATCGCTCGTTTGCAGACTTACAACTTTGACTGCAAACATGACGTTGTTAAATGCCACGGAGCAGTTTTGCAGTAGTGTGACTCTGATAACTCTCAACTTGCAGTGTGCCACTGCTTGTAATTACGTCTGATTTGTCAAATTGGCCAATGCGCTTAGAAATGTTAAATTGACTGCTTTTACTGTTCAAGAAAGTAGATGGACGTGCTTTAATTAAGATGCGAGCGGATGCAGAACGAATTGAGTCGGTTTATGATGATGAACGTTTACATTCACAGTATAAATTTGCAATGAAAGGAACATATATTTGATAAAGCGAGAAGTAATGTCATTTTTTGTCGCGGTTAATATTGATTTAAAGCTCTGTTAGAAATATTCCTGTTTTGATTTTTTTTCCCACATGAAACAGGAAAAAGGCCATGGATCGAAGTGATAAATATTCAGTATTTTATTTTAATTTTATATGAAAAAGGATTAAATTAAAATGAAGCGACTCAAAACATCTGCAATATTTATGGAGACATCCTGAATTCTTGACAGTGCTGAAGACAGTTTAAAAATAGATTAAAAGACCAAAATAAGGGGAAGCTTCTTTAAAATCGTTAGTAGTCTTATCGGCGTTAAAAAATATTAAGGTATTGTCACAAGAACTTCGTTGTCCATAGTCAAGAGGAAAGGATAATTTTCCGAGCTACAAAAAAAAATAGACAAGGATATCGACTACCGTGCGAACTTTCTCTAACTGGCTATTCGGTGGAAGATGATTATATTTAACAACGAAAAATATTTACCAGAATAATATCGTACAGTTTTTATTTATTTAAATAGGGCCATTTTTCCGCTTATGATCTGCGAAAAAAAAATAAGAAAACGTCACAATGTCTGTCATTGTCTATAGTCAACAATGATGGATAATTTTTAAAGACACGGAATAAAATAGACAAGGATTTTGGGAATCCCATGAATTTTCTCCAATTGTATTCAGCGAAAGAATGTCTTCGAAACCATTGGAAAATATTAACAGAATAATTTTGTTTAAATAATGTTTTTGTCGCAATAAAATAGGGCCATTTCTTTCCGCTTATGATCTGTGAAAAAAAAATTAAGGAATCTTTACAAGACCTTTGTTGTCATCATTTACATAATTGAATGATAATTTAAAAAGGCACAAAAAATTATAGATAAGGATTTTGGATAGTTCGCGAATAAACCCGCAAATTTTCTCTAACTGCCTTTTCAGTAGAAGAATTTCTTAGGTATCATCGGAAAATATTAACATAATAATTTTCTTAAAATAAAGGTTTTTTCGCAATAAAATAAAGTCACTTCTTTTCGCTTTACCTAATAATATCTGTGGTAAAATCTGATTCGCGTAAAAAAGTTGAGCAATTGTCACAAGATCTTTGTTGTCTGTACTTAACAATGATGGATAATGTTTAAAGGCACAGAATAAAACAGACAAGGATTTTAAGTATCGCACGAATTTTCTCCAACTACGTATTCAGTGGAAGAATTTCTTAGATAACATCGGAAAATATTAATAGAATAATTTTGTTTAAATACTAATGTTTTGACGCAATAATATAGGACCATTTTTTTTCGCTTATGATCTGCGAAAAAAAATAAGGAATCGTCAAAAAAACCTTTGTATTTAAGAATGTTGGATAGTTTGCGAATTTTCTCTGACTGACTATTCAGTAAAAGAAGATCATATATAACAACGGAGAATATTTAATAAAATAAAGCTTTAATCGCTATAAAACTAAGACATATCTATCCGCTTTCTCTAATATTATCTATTAAAAATAATTCTACGGGTTGATTAGGATTTACAAGGATCATAATTTTCATTATAAAATTAAATAATAATTATACAGTTTTTATTTGAAATTTGGCAGCATATTTCTGATTTATTTGTAAAATAATTATCGTTTCCATATCAAATGTCTCGTATTAAAATATTTCCTATACAAGATTGCATGTTATTAATCCACGACAGGAAACAGGAAATACAAAAGATAAAGCCTTATGAATTCTGATTGGAGATATTATTACGGCGGTTGTTTTCTATTACGACAGAGAAATAGTTTCGAGATATCGCCGACACGATAGCCGCGATGTAGATAACGAAATAATTTCCTTTCACAAACTCAATGCGGAAGTGGACGCCGGATTAATTTGGAAAGTGACCGGATGTGGGCTCGGAAAGTCGTAATTTTTATATATTTTACGGATAATCCACATCCTCTCGGAGTATATCACTATCGCACAAGATGACATAAAAGAAATGGCGGCTCTGTTGCGTCACCGCGTTTTGAGTCAATGTAAAAGCGATTTTCCCCGATTCGTGATTGGACGATCTGCGGTTATGTCCTCGGAGTAAATAGACAAGATATTTTTTTTTCGGGTGGAAAAAAAAACCTATTCCGTTCTATCGTAAAATCTTCGATGGATATTCATTCTCGGATAGATTGGCAAGTCATTGTTTCGTAAGTGTCGCATATATACGATACGTATATACATTTCATTCCATTTTTTTTTCTTTATGAAAGAATTTTTCAGGCGAGCGCCTGCCAAATTCGCCACCGCAGTTTTTGAACAAATAGTAAAACTTTAAAGTTGCTTTCTACTTTTGTTGGGAGTGCCTGTATTTATTCAGATTTTAAAAGGGGTTGTTTAACCACGCCAGGGCTCGTCACGCCATTTTACGTGTTTTTAGTTTATAATTGGAAGGCTAAAAACTGAATTTTGAAGCGAAATTGTTTGCAAAAAATGGCGCATTAAAGTGAACGCGCGCCGAAAAATTACATCTCCAGCAAAATACGAGCAAATTTTTAATTCGCTAAAAACACAAAATGATTAAAAAATATATATGGCGTCGTTTCATAATGTAAATTAGGAAATTGTGAAACAGCGTCGCCGTATATGTGCGCGTCGAATTAATTTTCGCGCCAAGGTCAAGAAAAATACGGTGAAAATTTTCATTGTGGCCTTTAACCAAAGGTCCGCGCACTGTCGGGGACCTTTCCCTCCACCCCGGCATATTAATAGATATATCCTGAAATATGGAGGGCTGAGGGTGAGGGTGGGAAACGGGGGGTGGAAATGTCACGGTCGTCGTTAGCCGGCATTAATTACTTGTAACCTTTCACGGAGCATTTAAACTGCGGTAACTGCCGAACCGTTCCCCGCATAAGTAACTTGCCACGGGGTCGACGGGACCCCCCCTCAATTATTATGCTTTTCATACTGCGGCCTTAACCCTAAATTTGCCGCAAAGTTGAGCCGCGACACACGGCGACGATTCGGGTTTGCGTTATTTGCTGAATTAATTTTGATAATTGCCATTTCGCCCTATGATTGTAGCAGAATTTGCGACAGCCAGTGGTGCACGGTGGATTAACTCCTTAGGGTTATGTGGATATATTTGAAACAATTAAATTAACAGAAATAACCAAGGGGCAGAACTCAATTGACTGTATAAACATATTCAGTGTTTTTTTTGTAGTGTTTTCCAATATAGATAATATTAATTTATTAATCGATATCTAATATTGATAATAATACGATTTAAGTTAAGCTTTTTTCGTGCTCAAGATCGAACCACTTCTCAAAGACATAACCAAGTATTGACTTCGTATTATGTTAGCTGCAATTATTAAAAGCAATAAATGTACAATATGTTTTAATTTTAGAAGCACCTAGTTAAGCGTAAATAAATTATTTAAAAATTAAAAATATATAGATATGGTTTTAGACATAACTTAAATCATACAAAAATAATATTATCATTGAATATTCACCACGAGTATCGTAAACCTTTATATAAATAAACATAAAAGAGTAAAGATTGAATTTTAAATCAACAAAAAAGCTCTGAGCTTAAATTCCATAATTGTGGACAGAAAATACTATGTTGACGATCACTAATTTAACAAATTAATTTATAAAATTAGAGATTTTTCTTATAACATATTTTTTTAACTAGGTCTATGAAGGACATGTGGACCCCCTGAGGGTCTATGAAAGTTTAAAAAGGATATATAATGTATCAGGGGTCTATTGGGTTTAATTTTAATATTGGAGAAAAACATGTTAGGGGGTATATGACGGAAATTATTTATTTAAAGCGGGTAAAAAAAAGATTAGGAACCCCTAGTTTAAACAGTGGACCTATGTATTGAATTCATGTCTAATATTATAATTTAGATCCTAAACAAATATTTATGAGCTGCATGCTTATAAAATTATTCTAGAAATATAGTAGTACGTAAACAGAAATTTTTGAAATAAAATATTCTGAGTAAATAGCTTAACAAACATATCTGTGCTTAATTTAATGTGATTAAAAACTACTTTTGAGTATTTCAATTTAAATATTTTTATTGTAGACTTATTTTAGTACGATTCGTTTCATAGAACACGTCACTGGCATGAACCCTCCCCAATAGCTTTTCTAAGATTCCCTCGGGGGTTGTTGCACCCCATGATGATTTGAACGTGTATTGAATTATCAATCGCAAAAGCATTCTAGTGTGCAGAATATGAATGTCTCCAGTGCAGAAAATTCTCATTTTCACATACTCTAAATAAAAATAACATATTTACTTAGTTCAAAAATTGAATGCAAATATTAGATTGTTTATTTATTTGCATATTATATTTTAACGATTTATTTGTCGTTTTTTAAATAGATTTTGTGGTTAACAAAATCAAAGGCCGTTTTTCAGATCATTGAGCTGATTATATATATATATATATATATATAAAAAAATAAATACCTAAAATCCTGTCTGGATATGGCGTGTGTATAAAATTTCTTTGCGTTGCCCGAAGGCATATAGCCATGGACAGAAACTCCATTAGCGAACGGATATCGTTTCTCTAGTGCAATATGAAAGGCGATATTCCCGGAATTGATTGAATGCAGCATTAGATTGATTCGGGGTAAAACACATTGGAAAATAAATGGAAATGACGGGCACATTCTCATATTTTTGCCTCGGGATATAGAATTCATTAGGGATTATTATATACACAAGTATATGTGCGGCCTGCTGTTCGCTAACGGGAAATAAGATAGTATTAATCTTTTGGTGGGAGGCTGATTGGTTTCAGAATCCAATCAAGTCAAACTGAATCGTTTGATTAGATAATTTTGCAGGAAATTAATATTTTTTTGTTACGAAAAAGCGGATCAAAATATATAACTTGATCTTAATGCTGAATAAATATAATAGTAATTGAACGAAAAGTGCATCCATTGGGGGTCAATGAATTTTTAAAAGGGGTTTATAATATAATTATTGGACAGTGCACCATCAATGGTAGGAAAAATAATGAAAACATATTAAAATTAACCAGTGTCGTGGTTTGACACTGGGGGAATATTAGTGTTAAAGACTCATTTTCCTTGCATCTTTAGAATCTTTATCGAATCTTTATATGAGTGCATAGCACTCTTGAATAATTCTATTATGCGATTGATTCATCCTAGTCAAATAAATAATAAAAACTAATTAAGAATTTATTAAGAAAAACTAGAAATCGATTAAACAGTATAGAACATAGTGATTTACGATTATTATTAACTAATTTAAACCTGATATAAAAATAATAATGATACTCATCGACCAGAATCATGGCATTATTTTTTTAAGCTTGTATTAGATTTAGATATGTCAGAAAAAAATATATTTATCAATTATCAAGCATAAAATAAAAATGAATTTTAGAATAAATATTATAAAATATAAATTTAATAAACCACTTTAATCTTTTTGTTTCATATTCTTCGTCAAATTGTCATCTTTAATATTTTATATATAATTATTAGTGTTATGTTTATGTTGTATGCTTTATATTAAAGAGAAAAATGTAAAGGGGTCGATTGAAAGGGTCTATAAATGACAGGTGGACCCCCTGAGAGTCATTGGAAGTTTATAAGGGGTCTATAATGTATCAGGGGTCTATTGAGTTTAATTTTAAGATTGGAGAAAAACATCATAGGGGGTCTATGAAGGAATTTATTTATTTAAAAGTGGTCTATGTAGGAAAAAGGTTAGGAACCCCTGTGCTAGATAAAGATTTAATGCATTGATTGTGTACTGAATATGTTTAAATTTATGTATTAATTATTATATATAAATTTCGGATCAGATTTGCATTTTGGTACTTGAAACTTTCAATGTAGTTTTATATAAAAAAAAGTTTTCGGCCTTAATTAATAATTATTATGCAGCTTAGAATAATATATGGTTTTAATTCCTCTCTCTACTCTAACTCAATCTATCCATGGGAAAAGACGACTGAATGAGTCCTCTATGACAATCATTACCGTAATCATTCCTCTATGACCTCAGATACCGCAATCATTTTTATTCAAGATTTTTTTATTCCAAGAATTAAAATAGTTATTCATGATAAGCTTTATTTTTTGGATTTTTTACTAATCAATATTACGCGTAAATGACAACGCTCTCGGCGATGTCTCGCCGCAAATTGTGCTCTCGCAGCACGTGTCACTCGCAGCACGTGTTACTCGCACGTTTCACTCGCACTCGGCACATCGTACCCGATGCGAGCGAGAAAATACATCGCGCAATTTTCTTGGAAAATTGATTGGAAATTTATTTGATTTAATCATTTTTTTTAAGCTTAATATAGCAATGACCTTAAATAAACGGATGATAGAGTATGAAATTTTTGGCTATATTTAATATCCTATTGAAAATATGAGTTTCTGACGCAAACAACGTAACTCTACCCAGGAAAAACAGACACAGTTCGGCAACAGGCATTCTATTCCCCATGCCACGATTTGATTAATCTGCCCATGGCGTGATTATCGACGTCACGCGACCGCACACGTAACCAGAATCACAATAAAATTTTACGACTCGTTATTTCGCAGACAATTTAAAAAGTGAGTCACGAATGTGCCGCGGCAGTTATCATCGCCATAAAGGATTACGATTCCATCAAATGAATCGTAACGTTCGCACTTGTCTCTGGCGATACTAGTGTCTAGTCCCTTCCACCGCTTATTTTCCAGAAGATTTTTCAAGTACGCCACTCTGTCTCCGGCAACTTCCCACATCCACCTCCTTCATCCCCCCCCGTCGCCCCGCTGACTCTCCACGGGCTCTTTACGACTTGGCGGCCCATAAATATTTCCAACGCTATTCGCCGTTCCGTGCGACAATGCTAGTAAAACTATTTTAAATTATGGCCCTCGCACAACACGGTGTGGAGGAGTCTGTGCTATAGCCGGGGCCGTGCACGGAAACGGGTGCTACGTGCAAAAATTATCAAGTGCCGCCGAACCTGTTGGAAGTGACCGGAGGGTTACTTTTCGGACATAGTCCAAATGGGTATGGTGGCCATAAATAGAAATGTAAGGTCGGACAGGTGACCCCCGGGGTGGGGTGGGAAAGTCTGTCTCAAAAATTTATTGTACTCACTATTTTACACGTATCATAAAGTATAATACACTCCATACAATTATTTCATACCTTATATAAATGATTTTAATATAAATAATGAAAAAAATGTAATGTAAGTTTATACGGATAAAATGAGATATGGCCTTAAATTGAAATGAAAATATATTTTTACAAGGTCGTTTCATGTCTATTTTTAGAGAATTGATTAAGACTTCAACAGGGGACGTCAACATTTTAATGCTGTAAATGTGAAAAATACACGTAGCTGCTTAAAATGAAATAAAACATACGAAATCTAAGCTAATGGTAAATAAATTCCATTGAGAATGTTCAGATGAGCATTTATTATTTTTTTTTTTATCTAAAACTATCAAATTATATTTAAAACAATAAAAAACACTATGAATTAGTGGAATAAAATTATTCTACAAATAATGATATTGAAATAGTAAATTACGTTTCATTGCTATAATTAAAGATTATCGTGGAAAGCTCTAAAGTCCATTTTATAGTTTTATTCATTGATTGGCCATTGGGTAACCTTTGCTGGTCATTTAATATCGATATTAAATTATTTTTTTACATTAGCTGAGTGGAGAGAACGAAGGGGACATCTTCAGTCATGTTGACACTCAAAACCACGTTATTCCACAGAGACAATATCGAATGGTATCGTTTAATTAACCTAGCCGTACCGATGAGGTACTTTTTTGCATTTCAGCACCCTGTACCTGATTCTTTTAAGAAATACAAGATGTACAAACAATTTTTGCTTTTTATGATAAAAATAAAATAGGGCAAAAAATAATATATTTAAATTCTATAAATAAATATTTGAGTTAATGGCATTCATCTTTCCAAAAAAATCAATTTTAGTTAGATATTCCCAGAAATATAGTCAAAGTATACCTAATTTATACAGAAGACTAATGAGAATGAGGTTTGATTAAAGACAGTTTTCATCGATTTTTCTCTATTACCTTTTTATTTAATTTAATTTAATATTTCTGCCTGTAGAGTATTAGTTCAAAGAGATTATATTGGATATAATATATTAACATTTAAATAATAGATAAAGATTTATGTATTTTATAAAAAAAAGCTTATTAATCTAGCCGTACCGATGGGGTATAAAAGTTACCTTAAACTTTTGATTTTTTTCGGATAATTCTTTTACCATAAATACTACATTCAAGAAGCTTTTTTTTATTTATTTAAAAACGTCTAAATAATTAATATTAAAAATAACCATTGTCCTATATTATTCCCAATTGCGTAAAAAATAGAAACAACAATATTCGCTGCTGTTGCCAGGCGCGCGATGATTTTTCTCGCTCGCATCCGGTATGATTTGCCGAGTGCGATTGAAATGTGCGAGTGACACATGGTGTGAGAACTCAGTCCGTTGCAATTTACGCGTTATATTATTTGGTTAAAACCAAACTATGAAGCATATCATGAATAACTATTTTTATTCATAGAATAATCTTAAATTAAGATATTGATTAAGAATATTGATAATAATAATGACTTGAAATGTTTGGGGTATCTGAGAAACCCCCTTCGGACGATGCGATTGTAACGGACGAACTGTTTCTAAAATTATTCGTTGGTATAATGTCAAATGCATGATTTTTTTATATTAAAAACCTATTTAAACTTCTTATTTTAGTAATATTAGCAAAAGAAAATATTTCTATACTTCAATAAGTAGCCTAGTTATGAATATTATGATTCACGGCCCTATTTGTTCCCCAACAACCATTAAAATCTCTAATAGACAACCAATTGATTCTAAAATGACGTGCACAAAAGATTTAATTATACGGTGTTTAAAAATTCAGATTTTTTTATTTATTTATGAAAAATATAGATTAGGAATATATTTGTATGAGGAAAGTATAAAACAATCTATACTTCAAACTACGATATACTTCTATAATTATTATGGTTATTATACATGGCTATATTATTATTATTATGTTGGGTCAAATGAACGCAAATATTGAACTATTTAAATAAAATGTATAGAGCTTTCAGAATTTAAGCACAATGGCAAGATAAGGTAAGTTACAATGACTATGTTTGGCTAAGGATATGTTAAGGGGGGGGGGGGGCGACAGTAGTACCAAAAAGGTATCCCACCGCTGCCACCAAAATGTTAAGGGCGCGACAGTAGTACCGAAAAGGTATCCCACCGCTGCCACCAAAATGTTAAGGAGGCGACAGTAGTCCAATAAATGGAACCCGTCGCTGCCTCCACGTTAAAGAATTCGAGCTCGCGCATCAAAAGGTACACGACCGCTGGCGCGAAACGTTCGATCGTCCGGTAGTTGATTGAAGATCGAGACAAAGTGAAACACGCTTTGTTTCCAGGTAGATGATGTTTATTGAGATTTGCAGGTGTCGCCGCTGATGATAGGTGCGGACGAAAGGATCCCAGAGACGTATCTCCGGTACGAGACGATGATGAGGATCCCAGAGACGTATCTCTGGTACGAGATAATGATGAAGATCCCAGAGACGTATCTCCGGTACGAGAGAAATCACGGAAATGTGGCTGCCATGACGGCGCGAGCCAATGTCTGATGGATGCGTCCAAACGGGACATATTTATACCCGGTCCTGAGAGTCACGTGACGATGATGTCACCGACTTTTAGCGGGAACCGCTCGAGAATATCGAGAGCCCAGAAATGATACGGACGGACTATGCCAGTTTATAACAGATATATGAATAAAATAAGAGTCACAGCTAACAGCGACTGACCATGTAACATCGCAGTGGAAGAGACTTAAAGGACATTTTTGAAAAAAAAGTTAATAAACTTCATTAGAGAAGACAGATCCAGGATTAAACAAGACGGAGACTAGCGATAGCTATTTAGAGAGAGGTTGCGATAAAAAATGAATGAGAAAGATAGAAGGCCAATGCTATATTTATTTTATTTTAAATTTGTTCGTTCAGATTGAAGATCGCTGATTATTATCTTTTTATTTATTTTTTATTCGATCTCCGCTTTAGAGCAAGGACAGAGAAGACTAATAAATAAAATTACTCTCCCTGTCCCATTGTCTTGACATTTTTCCCAAGTTGTAAATAAACTCGAGTGAGAATACTTGCGAAGAACGGAGGAGAGGCAACAACGCAAAATTAATTACACCATCGTAGATTATTTATTTGTACATAAATAAATGGGTGTTTCTCGAGAATTTTACATTTTAATATAATATTTAATTGCTGATAATTATAATTTGAATCAATTTATCAGAATATTTAATTAAATGTGTATTTCGGAGGGGCGCGGAACGATAATTGTGATAATTTGTATCAGCCATGGGGTGCGACGGGGGTTTGATGGCGTCATTCACTCAATTAAGTCATTCAGACGGATTTTAACGCGATAACTCAGTTAATTTATATGAAATTATCGCGTTGTGATTGTGTCCGACGATAAAAATATGATATTTCGCATTGCGTAATTAAATTGGCGATTTATTTCTGAATAATGCAATAACTCATGTTTTTGACAAAACGAATCCAAGGTGGAAACTTACACGGAAAACTAACCGTGCACCGGAATTGTCTTAAGCCAAACATCCAGAGAAATTGCAGGAGACAACAATTCCCATTGAGGAAACTTCCGAGACGAACGGGACTTATGTCGACTTGTCATAAAATATAGTGCAAGCTTGCAAAACGTAGTATGTGACTGGATTTATGTAATGTTTTCCATTATGCCTGAGAATAAAGATTGACAATAGAATAACAATATTCGTCCATCTATATTTAATTAACAAATACTATTTAATAAAACATAATAATACAGAAAAACAGAATTAAACATAAAAAGGAAAAATAAAATTATATTTTCGTTATAAAATCGGTTTTAAACTACAATTTCACAAATTTATTTTTATAAGAAATGCCAATTATTTAAGATATGAACTCAAAATAAATAAAGCAGGGAATAACAAATCATTGTTTTATTATAATAAATTGCTTTTATCTGTGGCGAAAGATTAAAAAGAGACGCCATGATTAATTTAAAAGAAAATGACAACTTAACAATTTTATAAAATTAGTAGCCAGTATTAAATTTAAAAAATTAAATAAATCCATTAAAAGAAAATCGTATACTTTGCAGGAAAATTAAAAAGAAAAACTATTTGAAATAAACACAGCCAACTGTTTACCCTCTAGTACGGGTATAGGTAGACCCCCTGGGGGTCTAAAGAAAGGTCAATAGTGTATCAGGGGTATGTTGGGAGTCAATGATATTTTTTTCTATTATAAAATTATATCTATGACTAATATTACTGCTTTATCTTATAATGGTGGACGATCAATCCGGTCCGCTGGGTTCCGCGCCGAGTTTTGCGTTGGGCCGGGCGATTTCACGAAAAAAAATAGCAAAAGTTAAGTACTTCAGTTAAATCGATGTAACTCTAATACCATTTAAGTTACGTCAATAATTTTGTTGTGTTCAAAAAGGTTATATCTATGTAAAAAAATATAATAATTCAAAACTTCTCAAAGTGTGGTCTGCGTATCGATGAAATATAAATGATTTTGGTTTAACATCAGCGCCAACGAGGACTCAAAAACCGTCCCCCGTACTTCTACGTTGGCCCGCGAGGACGTGTTTTCGAGTCCCCCGGACTGCAACGTGTTATATAAGAATTAACAAATATAAGAAATCCCGATATTCTGACATAAGCAACACTTGTGTATTAAACCATTATGGACTGCTGGAATGCTTAAAAAACATTCTGTGAGAGTTCACATATTTCATCAAAATAACGGTAAAAGTATTAGGTTTTGTATATTGAAAATAACTCTTAGAACTTTCGATCGATTAATTTAAAAATTGGGACCTAGCTTCTTTACGGTTGTGTTTGGCTTTTTAAATTAGATCAGTATTTGTCAAACTATAGGAAATGCTGTATGCAATATATAAAAATATTTTTTATAGCCGTTACTGAGAGTTAGCATAATTAATTTTATTAGAGCAAACCTTGATAATTTTTGACGATATTTAATAACGGTATTGTTAAATATTTAAAAAAAATATATTTGATAGGATTATACCTTCGCCTAGATGAATTCTAATTTTCATAACTCTTGCTCTAATAGAAAGGAAGTTACAGATTTTTTAATGGATTATGGTGGGGATTATTTCTAGCTAAAAGGTCTGTGTAAGTTAGGCGACATATATACGTTAAAGTTAAAAAGTAATATTTTCACAAATACCATTTTTTTGTATGAAGTTCTAAGGGTCTAAAAACACAGCTTTTAAGTGAAGCTTTAATAAACACACATCATATGTGTGTACGGACCTTAATGAGTTAAAACAATAAACATAATTAAAGCTAAGGCTTTTAATGATTGTCTTTACGATGAACTTTATAATAAGTTCTATGAAGAAAATGATTGAGTTTAAATGTAGAAAAAATATTGTAAACACCTACTCTAGCATAACATGTGGATGCAAGAATTTTTAAGGGTAACCTTTAAAGATTGTTAAACAAAAATGTTTTTAGAGAATTTAGAATATTAAGAAATACGCAAATAAAATCACGTACGTTGCCAGAAAAGAGTTTTTGATTTTTATTGATATTTAATGGAAAAGAATAAATTAAAATAAATAATATAGACATAATCAAATAATAATTAAATTTATTCCATTTTTTATAATTTTATATATTTTTAAATATAAGAAAGTCATTATTATATAAATTAAATTATTTGAATATTATTATTGTGTTTAGAGAACTGCATAATTTCCCACAGCAACCAACGACCGCATACTGAGCGGCACATTGGCGTCGCCAAAGTGGTACGAACATGCAAAACTCGCGTCTGAAAGCGATGCCATGCCGGTGACCACATTTTTAATAAAACTTGGTACATTGAAACTTATCTCGCGTATCAGTCACCAAAGAACAAAGTTCGCGAAACTCGGCGGTCGCGCGCGGGGGAAGAGGGATGGCCGTGGACTGGGACCTACCCCCACCACTCGGGAGTTATATTATTATTTTTATGTTTCATACATTGTGGTAATACGGTTTTTAGTGCGGCAATATATTTTTCACGACAGTTCCGACGAATGGCGGCTACACCCTGGGCAAGTTTTCCCAGGGAAAGTTGCTAAATTGTCTGGTAGCGGGACAGACGCGGGGGAGGGGGCGAGCGGAAGGCGGATCTTCCGCGGACTTGCCAAATTATACGACTTTATTGTTTTACAATCCGATGGATGGGGCCAAAGAGCCGAAGGGTAGAAAGCACTATTGCTACTATCGGCACTGTGGCAGTGTTGGGTTTTTGTTCGCAGCAGCGGAGACGACGTCGTAAATTATGTCGTCACACCAAACTTTGCGTCTTCCTTATTACGCGATAAACAGGGACATAAAGCGTTGATCATATTTTGCCATGGCGAAATGAAATACGTATTTATTGTGTTTATTTGACGTGTAACAAGGAAGATACAAGATTGGATGACAAGTAGGACAAGAGATGATGACGTCAACGTTGCGAACAAGGCTTTTAAAATTTAATACAAATATTGTTGAAATGTATAATTAACCCCTTGTTTGATTTGCCCGAATACAACTCGGGTAGGTATTTTGCTGACAACAGTGATTTGCCCGAACTGGATTCGGGCACATCGTACACGAAACTTTTTATAATGGTTTGCCCGAATCCAGTTCAGATTATTTCTACCAGTCTAGAGAACGCATCGCGCGTTGGTACGTGTCGTAATTTGACTTTCGAGAATAATTACCCACTTTTTTCCAAGAGGTTGACCACAGAAGTGGTTAAGGACAACGGATTTTTTTACAATATCTCGATTCTTAGTTTTATATTCTGATATTTTTTTTAAATAATCAATTCATACCGGTCAACTGGTATAACTTATAATCCTTGTTAGGATAGATATAATAATTAAAAAATAATGTATAATAAATATATTTAAGGGCGGCTCGTCCATATAAACTGCGGAGCTGCAGCACCCCCAAGCAAATTGAGGAAAAATATATTTTTATATGCTTCTATTGATTATGTATATGAAAATGTATATTAAATTAAAATGTAGTGTTAAATCGCGCAGTGTAGAGCATGAGCGCTACCAGCGACATGTATTGGTTGGATGCGGGGGCGCATGGGAGTGGGGGAGGGGATCTCGTCGCTAAGATCTGCGCTGCGACTCGGAGCAGTCCCGCGCCGTTCATACTGAGTCACTTTTAAAATCCACTTTTTTTCATTTTTAATCTTCAGCTGAATATATTATCCATTCAAAATGTTGAAAAGCAGGAAGGCTCATTGTTATTCAAAAAAACAGAAATCGATAAAGAACTGATCCATAAGCCTTCCCAATAATTACCCTACGTCTAGTTTTATGTAAGGTGTTCGACATAGTACTTGCGACTCGCAAGTTTGCGATGAGTAGTTTGACTTCCAAAAGTCCAAATACTATACAGTCAACCCTTCTATAACGTTCGGATAGGGACCACGCTATAGAAAGTTAGGCACCCATACAAAATTTGGGGTTAGATTTTTTTTAACTTTCTTTGCGATTTGAAGCAAATCAAACATTTGACCATTTTTATATTTTCAATGACCTTGTGTTTAATTGGAAACAGTAGCTCGTGCCTACATACGCGAGTGGGTATTGACATTGCATATTTCTTCCAGTTTATTCATTCGCAACAGATGTGCCAGGGGTGTTCAAAGGGATCATTTTTTAATTATTTTTTTTAAAATGCTTTAGCTTATGATGAATAAATAATAAAAAGGTAAATATACATATTGAAACCTTTTCAGAAATATGTTTTATTTAGAATACATATTAATATAAAATAAAAATGTATTAAAAATAAACAATAATTAAAGTAATAAAAAAAATGGCGAACATTTTAAACAGGGTAATTATGCATTTAATTACTGTCAGAGTCATCTAATATCACGTTCCATAGGGCGCATGCCAGTTGCTGAGATTTATAAAAATACAATCGATTCGAAAAACCCTTTGCGCATAAATCATAATGCCTTAAAATCGTATGCATCGGTTGCTTGATCATAATTTCGCGACTATACAAGTAGAATAATATTTTCTAACTGTATTGTGATGAATATCCCTGGAACTTTTTAGACGGTGATTCACCAAAAAAAGAACAGAACACGCCTAGCGAGGTAAAGGAACAAACATCCGCTGTCAAATATTTTTTAAGTGAACGTATATATTTAAAATGCACGTTAATAATATATTTACGAAAAAAATAATTTAACCCTGAAAATATTGCGTTTTGTAAAACGAACGCTACGTCGCGGCACGGTTGACGGAGCGGAGCTGCCACGTGTCCTGCTAGGTCAGACGCGATTGGCACTCGACAATCGTCACACACATCCGCTTCAGGCGGAGGTCCACGCGTTTAAGGCAGCCCTCTTGTGCAGCGAGCTTTGCGCTTTCGAAGTCCTTCTTCGCCGTAAGTCGTCCACCAGCGAGAGGTCGGCGAGACGCCTTCACCGTTTTGGTCAACATTGGCCAGGCGTGCTCGGCCTCGTCATGGAGGAGGACGCTGTGCCTGCCTTGCCCGTGGCTGCCTTTAATCTCATCAGCTTGGAGCAGCTGCAGCATTTCGAGCCGATCTTACGTGTTGGCAGCGGGTACATGGCCGGAGCCCCCGACGGGCCCAAGGCGACACACATCATCGTCCAGCAGGAGGACCCACCCCCTGCGCAGTCTTGGAACGACACTGCTAACATGCCCGTGCTGCCCGTGCGTTGTAAAAACACGTCGGCCGAGCTGCACAAGTCGCGTCTCGGCTCCGGTGGCCGCGGCCGATGCATTAAAATGGGCCCCGACTGGTATACGCCCCCGTGAGTTCGAGGGCGCATGCGGTAGGGCTTCGAGCAAGGACTGGAAGCGCTCCATTCGCTTCGGTGGTCAGAGTATTCAGACGCTAATCGACGAGGGTATTTTGACGCCGCACGCTACCAGCTGCACCTGTGGTGTTTGTTGCGACGACGACGAGCGACAGGTCCCGTCCGTCTTTTTGTACCGTATAAGAGACGACGGAAGCAGGATTTGGGTGATTCCGACGGGAAACGAATCAAATGTCGACGGGATAGTAGCGCCGACGAGAGCGATTCCGATCCACTCCAAATTAACTCTAATCAGTCGACCAAAGAGGAGGCCTGGCACAATCTGACCGACGGGCTCGACACCGCGACCGATTATTCGATGATAGACAACGGAGACGGACCCTCGTGTTTACCGGGACTAAATGATACTGCGCTGTTGAAGAGAATAGAAGACATAGACCATCGTGCCACGACAATGTTCGCAGATCTGCGAAAGTGTTTATCGGACGTCAAGAGCATGATCTCCAAACGGCATGAGCAGCACCGCGATCAGGCGTCGGCGATCGTCGCCAGCGTCGAGGCTCAAGTCGACGTCAGCGAACAAAACGCCCTACAAAACATTGAAAACTCGTTAAAAAATTGCGCGAATTGCAATAGAGAGGCGTCGGCCGAGTGTTCCCTGTGCAGGTTGACGGCGTACTGCTCGACGTACTGCCAGAAGAAGGATTGGGGCGCCCATCAGATGGAATGTGCTCGGAGGGTGACGTCCGTCACCGAACATTCCAACCATCATTCGATAATGCTCATAGTCGAGAGTCCGCAGAAGTAGCGGTCGTCGCATCATCAAGTTCCAGCCATCGGAGAGTTGCCCAGAAGTATAATTCATGAACTGGAATTCAGAACCAGATCCTGTGCTTAACCCTTTCCACACCAAGCATTTTTTTTGTTTGTTTCCACCAGCTCCACGACGCAATGGGAAATTTATTAGTTAAATGTGATTATTTTTTTTTACTAAATAAAACGATTTTTTCAATATTTTTTTTTTTATTCTTTTTTCTCATATAGTGTATAATATAATAATCCTTGGATATCAATTTTTAAAATTTATTTCAGTATGGTATTTTTCAAAACACAGTCCAGGATGGAGCGATGGTTTTGCCTCGTATGTTTTGCAATAATAACATGTTTCTTCTCTTTCTCGTGACGTCCCATCTAATCGTTGCTCCTTATTGGCTGCACACGAAATTCTGCGAGATGAAATGGAAGCTCTGAAGTCTTCGATCAGCGACATCAATAATTGTAGAGGTGTAGTGCAAGATGCTGGAACTTGGGGTCCTGGTACTCTATGTCCAGTAATAAAATCAATATTTGGGCAGTAATTATCCTCATTAGTAACATCCCCCCATGAAGATTGATCGTCATCTGAAAGATTCTGAACATCCTTTACACTACTGGAAATTCTTCGAAGTCTTCGTTAGCGATAAATCGGATAAATCTCATCAGAGGAATCAGATTCTATAACGGCTGCAAATGATGGTCCTGGATCTGAGCTGCTTAGTTCCTTTCTTGGTAATAACGACATTGGAGAAATACTCGCTTCACTTTCGTAATCACTATTTATATGAAAATTGTCAAATACATCGTCTAATTCTCCCATATAGTCACTATCAAATTTGTTTATGTTTTTAGCTGTAGTTTTATACACAATTCGCTTTCGTCTTACGTTTTTATTAGACATGATTTTTTTTTGATTGAAAATTTATTTCACTAATGCCACAATACATTCCCGTAGATAAAAATTAATCACTTAGCAATATTATTCGTTAAGTCTAATAACAAAAATAGACAACAGATGTTTACGAAACCTTGGCGCGAGAGCAACTGTTTTGTTTTGTCGATGCCCACTACTACCCCCGAAACAAACCATTCTTTTGTTTACATTAGGTAGTCATCCCGAAGGGTCCCAAGTTTCTAAAATTCTCTAAGATCTTGTCTAAACATGTATATATTTCGAATGTATATCGACAAGAAATAATAAAAAAATTGCTTAAAAAAATCACATCAATATTTAGCTCCAATGCCGAGTGATAATTTCGACATTGAGCTGGTGGAACATCGGCTACCGAGTGACACCTGATATTTGAGCTGAAAGGGTTATAAATTTTATTAATTGAACATTTCGGAATTACCAAACATGTCTCGCACCTAGAGCATGAGTTGCGTAATTGCAAACAAGGGAGATCCGAGTCGGTCTCGGATTTCCACAGTCGACCTGAAGATTGTTTATCGGAAAACCTAAATACGAATCCGATCCGATACGGAGACCACGTCGACGCCGAAATTTTGATCCGCGAAAAAATTGCTCGCGAAACCGTACTCCATACGTTTATTTTCGGTTTAAAATCCGAACTTTTTTCATTTGTACCTATGTCTCATCCTTCTTCTCTCGTCGATGCTCTCAACACTGCTCGAGAAGAACTTTTTCAAATTGCCAGCAGTCTATTTAACCGTTCAAAATTCGAATATATTCATGTTGTATAATCACACGATAATTTCGATAATCGTAAACATTCGTCATATATTTATTTTATCTCAGCTTCCGTTAATCATAACAATATTTTTTATGGGGACATTTCCGTTACAAGGACCTAAATCAAATAAAAAATGAACACGTGTCAGAAAATTATTCGTCAACACAGACGCAGAAAGTTATTTTTGTAACTCTATACCTAAACTCGATAAAATTAAGCAAAAATTAAAAAAACATTTCGTCCCAAATCGTCATTTGTTATTTAACGATCATACGGAAGTCGTGCAATTAAATTTATCGCCGAACATTCCTCAACTTCAAAACGAATCTTTTTCGTCATCTTTAACCTTTAGCACTCTGGATAAAAAAAAATCCACACTGTGATGAACCACAATTTCATTCCATAATCATGGAATGAAATTGTGGTTTACTTTAATAAAAATATTTGCTTATTTGTACTTAAATAAAACGTTTGCTTTAATTTAGTTTTGTATTCAAATTTTTTTTATGATAATAATTATAAATTATGCATATAATAGGAAATATTCGCAGATAATCGAATGTAAATTCTTGGGACAATTTCTTTAGGAACCCCTGGTAAAGGGGTTTAAACCTGGTTTGATTTACGACATACGCATACTTCTAACATTGACATGCCGATGGGGTCTAATAAGAAGTTTTAGATTTTATCGAATATTTTTTAATATAAATTATACATTTGTATAAAATCGTCTAGAAAATAAATTATCGTTGCCCGTGATTGCGAAAAAAATAATATTCACGAGAAACAAAACGTTTTTTTTTCTTGCATCCGGTGCGATATAATATCTTTATATAGGTCTGTAATAGACCCCATTCGAATGACACAATAATTTTCAAGCCGCCGCAATGGAATGGTTAAAAAAACATTTATACCTGAATTTGCAAACATCCTATTGGCTGGGAATTATCCCACCCAGTTATTATACCCGGTGTTTAAAAGTCAACGTATTACAAATAATATATTAATATTTTATTGTTTATTTTTGATGAGTTATTATGAATGATGAAATAAAATACACTTGGCACAATTCCTTTAGTAAATTTCATTAATGAATAACAACAAGAATGTCATAAAATAATTTGAAGCCGATGAAAAAACAGTGCGGCTAATTTTAGGAAAAAATATATACTCCCCGTTACGAATAACATTGAGACCTATGTCATTTGAAATTTAATAATCCAATAAATATTTTTTTGAACATTATACATCCGGTGTGTTTGAAAATGTCCAGTATAACATTGTCCTCATTCATCCCACCTGTTCCTAATTGAACGGCAATTACTTATCATTGTCACTACTCTTTTGTCCTTCTAAGCTAGAATCATAGTATTCTCACTTCCATACGCTACAGTTTTTTTTACGTCATTTGTAAAAAGTTGTATTTGATTTGTAAAAAAGTTGTATTTGATTTGTAAAAAGTTGCATTTGATTTGTAAAAAGTTGTATTTGATTAGCAAAAGGATGCATTTGATTTGCAAACGGGTGTATTTGACGTAAAAAACTGTATTACTTCGTTTTATTTTAATCTTGTTTTATTCATAGCAATTGGCAATTTTTTTTTATATTGTCCCATTAAATGTGCTTTTAGTTTCAATAATTCATCGGAAAGTGGAAGACTAGTGTAAAATCTGTTGGTATAATAATACGATAACCTCTGTATTGAATCGTTTGCAAAAGATTGTTATATAATTGCAAAACGATTCTGGATGTAAACTGTAGGTCAGGTCTAGTAAGTTTCTCAGTCGTAAGCGAGCCATAATAAGGTATGAATGCATATATATAGCCATTACTAGATTCAACCAATACATACAAATGAATAGCCCATATAGTTGGCTTATTGCGATTATATGTCATAAAACAATTTTTTCCTTTAAAATTTACAACAGATTCGTTAACCACTATTTCTTTTCATGGAAATAGGTGCTCTTTAAATTTTTCGTCTAAATGCTTCATGTAAAAATTGACGTAATTTATTATACTTTAAAGACTAGTCTCCTCACGATTGATATCTTGGTTGTTATGTAAATGTAGCATCCGAACGATTTGAAAAAAACGTGCTCTTTTAAAGATCGTTCTAAAAAATGGCGAATGCGCCACAAATGCAGTCGAAAAAAATCTTGCAGGTCTGGACGAGGTCCAACTCCCATATTTAAAATCGCACTCAAAAATGCTTTAAATTTCGTATTATTTATATCTTTCCATGACTTCCACATCGAATTTTTGCTAAGATTGATTTTGCCTATTTTATCGTTTGCATACAAATTCGTTTCATAAACTATTTTACTAATCAATTGTTTGTTGTAATATAATAATTAATAATCAATAGGTTCCAAACAATCGATAGGCATTTTTGCCCCTACTATTTTATCACCGATAGTAAAATTAATTATTTTTTGTGAAAAATTGTGAAAAGATGTCGTGGATTTTTTGACTCCCTTTTATGTATCCTTTACGATCTCTTTGATGACCGTCCTTGTATTTTGAATTATGTGCCACCTGCTTTGCTTTGGTTTAACCCTTTTAGTGCGGGGCGCATGACGTACGTGCGCATACAAATCGTGTCCAGGGTGCGGCCGCATGTCGTACATGTGCGAGATTCTTTAAAACTTTAACTTGTCATTACATGTAAACTTGACCGAGTTAAGTGATGGTGTTTGTTTTAAAAATCAGCAAATAAACACAGCTATCAATAAATATATAACATATCACAAGAAATTTATAAGAACCATGTAATATGTAAATATGAATAGTAACGATTCAAATCGTGCGTAGTGTCTCATTCAAATCTCCGCAGTAGTATCGGTGACGTATCTCGGCTCAGGGGCTGTTAAGGGTGTTCCACGTACATTATGTTCCACATACACGTGTACGGATGTAATGGTATAAGAAAATTGCATTTCGAATTTTTGATTTTGATTCAGATTCCCATTTTTTCTCACTTAATCTCTGTTTGAGCAATTGATATTTTGTTCGATTTATTATTACGAAAATAAAGCTAATCGAGTTTATTTTTTTAGTTGAGATGGAAGAACATATCCCAATCAACATGTTTGCATAAATCTCTTATAGGAAAATGGTCTAATATAGCGGTAAACGGTGAATACAAATTTACCTCGCCAAAAAAATAATTTGGTCCAAAACGGCGCCGCACTCAGATGCAGAATCGTGCTTAGACCCGCCGCATTGAAAGGGTTAACAATCCGTTCTTCACAATGATCATGAAATTTTTCGGTAGAATTATGCTTTCTTCTATGCAGACACAATAGTCGACTCCCGAAATTCTATGTTCCCGTGTGGTCTATTGATCTATTGAAATGACCCACGCCATAAAACTAGTGAAGACACGCTTCTATATTTGCTTCCCATCTGGCTTTATGATAAAGAACCTCCCATCCTTTATAGTCACAATGGATTATGTTGACTTCCTGGATCGTATTGACATTCCGTGGTAAAATCCATGGTCTTTGGTAACGATAAGGAATTGTCCACTGATAGAATCATCTCTAAGATCTCAGAGGAGTATAAGGGAACTGGTCAGGAGATGCAGAGGGCACGGGTGCAGCGCGGGCCGGTGCGTGCGATCGAGGGCGCCATAAAACAAAGGGCGCCCGAATGCAGGGCGGCGCCGCGTGCTACGAATGGGCGGGGGCGCCGCCACCATGAATGCCAAATTGCGGCATTACCCCCCACCTCGTGCCCCAGCCCCTACGCCCACCGATAAAGAATCGATTTTATTTTATTTTTTCCGTATTCCGCAACCGGAAGATTATATCGGTTGGCGGTGTGGCTTGCGCCAAATGTTCAATTTCACCGGCCAGAAAACACGAATGCCGGTCCGCTTGATTAGAGCCGCGCACAAATGGAAGACGCTCCCTGGGCTTGTTCCCACATTTCGTATTGATACAACGAGACCCGAATGACCAAAGCCACCGAACACACGTGTATATATATATATATATTTATACAGGCGTGTATATTTATTTTATTCAATATGGCAAGCGGGAGCGAAAAAAAAAAACTAGGCTTTACAATTTCCATTTCCTATTTATTCGAATAATACCCAATCTGAATATTTTCTGCGGCGATTTTCTTTTTATTAAAAATTTGCATAAGATTGTTGCGGCAACTCGTTTTCATTTCGGTGGCGCCGCGCAATGGCGACGTTCGTACGTGAATTTGTTTGCGAAAATATTCGTACACCCACCGTGTTAATAGAATCACTTTCTATTTTAAAAGAGCCGATATGGTCATGGACCAAATTTTCATGCATTTCCTACCGACGTACATAGAGCGAACAGAATCTAAAAATATTTTATTTGTTGTTGACTCAAGCCTATTTGGCTACCCCATTTTTTTTATTTTTTTCAAATAAATCTTTTTATAAAAACATGCCAAAAACTCTTTGTATTTGTATTAAAGAGTCTAAATAAATATTAAAAAAAACAATAGTCGCTGTTGTTATGCATCCGATACGATATGCCAAGTGCGACTGAAACGTACGAGTGACACGTGCTGCGAGAGCTCAGTCTGCGTCGAGCCATCGGCGAGTGCGCGTGTTATTTAAGCGTCATATTGATAAAATATCAGACAAATTATAAAGCATATAAATAACCATTTTTTAAATTGTCAAAATATTAATAAAGAATTTATCGATATTAAGATTTAAAATACTTGGGGTATCTGAGAGACCCCATTCGAACGACGCGGTTGATTTTGAGCCGCCGTGACGGATGTGTTACCATAATGTGATGATCTTAGACCACTTCTAGAGGTTCTCGGGAGAGACACAGGATGTCGAATAACACGATCAATGAATAAAAGCTGAAAAAAATGCTTTTTTTGATTGCTTATTTTAATTCTGATATATTTTTCTATATCTTATGTATTGTGTATTGTTAAAAATATAATTAGAATAGCATATATTGTTTTGGAATTCCAAAAAAATATTAAAAACAACAATATTTTATGCTGTTGCCCACACCATGTTTTTCTCGCTGGCATCCGGTACGATGTGCCAAGTGCGAGAGAAGCATACGAGTGACCCCCTTCGGACGACGCGGTTGTTTTTGAGCCGCCGCGACGGATGTGTTACCAAGAAGGTGGTACTCTTCGACCACTTTTGGAGGTTTTACGGAACAGACACAGGATGTCAAATAACACGATCAATGAATAAAGCTGACTAAAAGCTTTTGTTTAACGTTTGATTCAATATTTTCACTTTAGTACGTCAATTTTTGCTGCAGATATTACTTTATTAAAAATCAATATATATTTTTATATCCCTCTAATTATTTTATATTCATATTTAAAATATTTGATCTTATGTTTCTTACCTAATTAGACGAAAGACATATTTCTATTTAAAATAATATAACATGTAATAATTAAATAGTCCATAAACCATGTCCGTGGTCCCCCATAAATGGAATCATGCACATGATCACGTTCCTCAGAAATGAGGGAAAGTGGATTAATAGTTTATATAAAAAATAATAATAATATTAACACTTTATGAGCCGTTCACACCTTTTGGCGTGCTTTTATAGCCAAGCGTTATGAGCCGTTCACGCCTTTTAGCGTGAGAGCCGCATTTTTTTTTCTGATGACGATGCACAATGTAATTCTACTATTTGACCACAGATGAATATACGTGCATGCTAGCTTGGATTATCATCACATAAACCATGCGGCCCCCAAGCTAGGTTTGATGTAAAACCTTGTGGCCCATAAAGTGATAATAGCAATAATGATACTTAATCGCTTCACGACTTTAAAAAAAAATAGTGAAAATTGTAATTAATGAATTATTACAGGATTTGCAAAAAATATGCCATATGCTAATTTCAATGATTATTTTTTATTACGATTATAATAAAAGTTTTAATTCGGTATTTAGCGAAGTTTCTTTCAGTATAGAATAGCGGTCACAAAACTACGGTCTGCGGGCCGGATCTGGCCTCTATTTCTTTTATATTTAGAAAACAAAAGTCAAGGATTTTGTTTTTTTTAACTACGGATAGAAATTGATACATTCATATTAATGAATGAGAAATAAAAACCTATCCCGGAAATATCGAATCCCAAGTGGCAGTGGAGAATATTTTATACAGGAATTTTTTTTAATCATCGTTATTCCGACATCATATCATTTGAAACAAAACAAGAATAATCCAAAAATCATTTCATTTAAAATTATTTATTTAAAACTTAATAATACCAACAATTTTCCTAGTACTTACAGATAGGTTTCAGAGATTGGTTTGTTGAGTTTAAGGTAAAATCATAAATATTTTTAAATATCCAATTGACATCCCAATTAACGACGTCCAGGTTTTTAATTAGAATAAATCAATATTCAAGCAAATAGCTAGAATAAATTTCTGTCCCAAACTATTTTTTTAATAATATGAAAATCTAATAAATTCATAGTTGTGCGAATGAGAATATCTTTATTATTACTTTCTCCTTTTTAATTAGATTTGTAATAACTATTATATGTATAATACATATTTTTCATTATAAATTCTAATATAAGCTATATTTGTTTAAGCATACAAAATAAATTATTATTCTAATAGAATATCAAGAAGAATATATAACAAAAAATTAATCCGGCTCATTTCTCGAAAAGCTTAGTGATTACTACATTTAATATAAATACAAATTAAGGGCAACTCTACTGTTATTATTTTTTCATTGATAAATTTTTAGGACTATTATTAATATATCAAGCTTTATAAAGCTTATAATTGACCAA
>JAGXCT010035626.1:2062-30402 GCA_022495035.1 Philopotamus ludificatus | reverse complement strand
TAACCTGGAGAACGTCCGTCACAGTCATGACATCATGGCTGAGACGGAGGTGCCTTCAGGTGGCAAAGATCCGCCACATGGTTAATATGCCACTTAAAAAAAAAAAATATGTATTAATAAATACATTATAAAATTTGGTAGTTACTTCAATATTTTATCATTTTCTAATAACTAATAATGTTAATTTAAATAATACGCAGAAATATATGTTTTTTTATTAACAATCATTGAAATTACTGCGTTTTCTGGAAAATATAACTTTGGAGCAAAAGCTTAAAAGGTTTTATCTAAACAGCCAAATTTGGACATACATTATATTTTTTGGTTTCGATATATATTGATTGAGAGTTGTGGAGTACAGCTTCGAGGCCCTCCGGAAATTCACATATCTCAGCTCACTTATTACAAAATATAATGAAACCATTTTGGAAGTACGAAGAAAATGCTGGCAAACTGGTGCTATTTTGAACAGCATCTACGTTCAAAATTCATCTCAAGACTGACGTCAAGCTCTACATGACCCTCAGCAAGCCTCTCCTAACATACAGATCTGAATATTGGACTCTGACAAAGCCAGATAAGCGAAAACTGTATACCCTGGAGAGAATGATTCTGAAACAGATATTTGGAGTCGTATTCGACGATAGGGAATGGCGTGTGCGAAGCAACGAAGAGCTGTATTGACTATACAAGGATATACCGGTCACAGCTGTCGTCAGGGTGGCCAGACTCCGGTGAGCCGGTCACGTGTGGAGGATACGGGACAGTCAGCCACCGAAAAGGCTTATGGTTAGCAAGATTTCTTGTCTCCGAAGGAAAGGAAGATCAAGGTTGAAGTAGTTGGACTGTGTACAGAGGAAGGCAGCATCGTCGCAACTAACTGGAAGATGGAGCGACATGTCGACAGACCGAATAAAATGGAGAAAGGTGTTGGATGAAGCCAGGGCTCTACAATAGGGCTGTTGCGCCCATGATGATGATTGATTATAGAAGTTATGAATTTCAATATACTATTGTTCAAGACCGTTATGGATCGAAACTGAGCTATAATTAATAAATAAAATCCGTTATGCCATAGTTATTTGGTGTAACATGTTAAATATGCATAAAATTTGCATTTAATAAATAAAACACAATTTTACAGGCTAATCTTAAAGCACCGCATCATCGTGATGCTAAAATGTACCGATAAAAATACGTTTATTTCGCGTAAAATTAATTGCATCTCGGTATTTAATTGTTTTTGAAATTGGATCATTTAATTAAACCGCTTCGTCGGCATTAATTATTTTATTTGTGCGATACGTGAATTATTTATGGGAGATGTTTTAAAAAAAAATCTCGAAACAATGAGTCATTGGAACAAATTTGAAATTTTCTCAAATTCAAATTTGTCGTGGCCTCTTTGGCCCGTTTATCAAATCTCACCTCGTTGCCTTATTTGCCAAAAAATCCGTTACGCCAAACTGAACCACTTGTAATGTCCCATTGAAAATGTTACAGTCCTCTAGAAGTGTCTTCGTGCATTTCTTTAACTAACCGTAATCAACTTAGATCATAATGTGTAATATTTTTGGCAACAAGATAATTACGTTTCCCACGATTCTGTCGGCGGTATCAGTCATCTTGGATCATCCTTATCCGTTTAACGGTGCAGCTGCTGGGGGGCACATGGTTCGTATCGTCGGCCTGAATCTGAGGGTCCATTGTCGCATTTTTTTCGCTGTAAATTTTCATCTAGAACTATATTATTCGATAAGAGCGAGTCAATGTTTGGTGCGAAATCAGCGAGACGTCACTTGTCGGTTAGTTAGGCGCTCGAGGTGGATGAAGTTCAAGATTTAACCGACACGAACAGAGGAAATTGTTATTTGAGAACGTCAAGACATTGTTTGAACGAAACACAAAAATGTTGAAAATACATTCATATTTTGACACAATGATTACTTCCTTTTGATCTTGAATACAACGCATCATTTTTTTTTTCTATATTTCCGCAAATCCACTTGAACATTCATTTAAACTAGACATGGGCAACCAATTATCATTCTGTTTTCAACTCACAAGTCGGATCAAAGCACTACAATCTATACCAACCTATAAAGATGCTCTATTAGAGCATATCACGTTCTTCACTTTTATACTAATATTTGTCTCTGTCTTTAAATCTCCCAAACCAGCCCAGTTGTAAATATTGTGGATCCGTGACAGCTTCATTCTGCTCAACAACAGTTTTCCTATTACTTTTCTCTCCTAGATGATCTACAGAAGATGATATTTTGATCTACGAATGTTGAGTCCCAAGTATACAATTTTACGACCTTAGTCGAGTCCAGAAGCTACGTAGTAAACTCCATTTAAGCTATTTACAACGAAAAAAATAAGTCTTTCTGATGCTATGTTGACTGCTTCAAATATATCTTCACTGTGAGTTTTTCGTTGAAGAAAAGTTGAAGAGGTAACAATTCATCTCTAATGTTCAAGTATACGTCAACTCCTCGAATAAATATTTCTATTTGTATCGGATATATTTAATTTTATCCAAATCGATTGAAAATGCTGAAAAACTTCAAACTTGTTAGTCTTTATTATATTCGTTAAACGCAAATCTAGTTTTGACACTTTGGTTGTTAAAAATTTGCTACTGGGTATGGAAGTTCTTCTTCAACATTTATATTTTCAAAGTAAAGTGGTCTTAAAAACATACAACCAAACCTTTATTTAAGATAAATAAATAATCCTCTGTCCGTTTTCTCCTCATTTTTGACATAACCTTGGTTTTTGAACATTGTAAGACTAACAATTATGTTGTTTTCGTCCAGAAACCACCCATAATATAAGGATTTATCACTTACTCAAGTTCTGTATGAAAGCCGAACCAAAAGGCTTAGCCAAGGGCAAGATTCTGCCACATGTAATGAGAAAACAAACGAAAACAAAATCCATTTCAAAATCCGTAAATGCATTTGTTTAAGTAAAACTTACATTCGTTTGTTTTTTTTATTCTTTTCATATCAAAGATTGATATTAAAGGTTATGTGAATGAATATTTAATTAATTATTATCGCAAATACTCTAAAAATATGTAAGTTATTTTAATTATAATTAAGTATTGAGGAATTTCTATATTCTATATATAAAAAAAATATAATAAAATTTAAATGTATATCCGTTTTGACATCTTCATCCAATGAAGTTGGCAACACTGCGCTTCCGTTGTTGTGGTATTCCGGGTATATCGTTTTTATATATTTATTATTATTTACGTGGCCTTATAACCCTGAGGTGGGTCTTTGCCACCTGGAGGACACCTCTATCTCAACCATGATCTCATGACTGTGACGGACGTCCTCCAGGTTATCTTGGCTCTTCGAATACGGGTCAGGTCGCCAACCAAAGCCCGGGGGGTGAGAGCTATCTACTTGCCAGTTGTAACAATAATAATCAGACGAGGTTAGAGACCCAATTCATGTTTGGTTCACGGTCGAATCAGATTTGCTGCAGGCACCTCAATAACACACACGTCACGAATTGGTCTGGATAGCGGCCTGGCTCCTCATAGCTCCGTAGAATCTACGAAACTCTGGTTGTGCCAAACCGCCATCGCCACCACGTCTGATACCGGCACGCGACAAAACTCAATATGTAATTATAAACTTCAGTATATTAATTATATTTGTAATTATCTGAGTTATTGTAAATATATAGTGAATTAACTACAAGGGTCAAATAATGCTTCTGTTTCGAAAATTATTGTAATTTAATTACTGAAAATTCTAATATTTTATTATCGTAAAAATAAGACGAGAATATTTTTATTGCTCAACTTTCGCCCGGGAACAGGTTCGGATACATCATTTTCTAGGAACGTATGGCAATCCACTTCTTGGAGCTCTTCATAAGTCAAGGGTTCGCTGTGTGATTTTAACAAAGTCTGAATATCTTGTACATCAATACCTTCGATGCCTCCGGATATGGCTATTTAACTGATTTCTTCATAGATATTTTGAATATCATTTTCATAATTGCAATGTATTTCAACAATTTTATTGGACAACCTTTTCCAAACACCCCTCATACACGACTGGTTGACTTCATTTTTACGCTTCGCTGATGTTTCTGATAGCTTTCATAATATTAAATTGTTTCCACCAAACTTGCATGGCATCTTTATCACCTCCATAAGTTTCTTCAATGAGTTGGCGCATCGTTTTTCTTGAATAATAAGCTTTGAAGTATTGTACCTTGATCTATAGGTTGTAAGATGGAAATGATATTTGGAGGTAAAAATACAACTTCAACGGAAAAATCAGTGCACAGTGTCTCAAGTTCCAGAGAATGTCCCGGCTCATTGTTCAACACCAGAAGAGCTCAAGCTTCAACTTCAATATCCTCGCAATATTTTGTTATTACTTGGCAGAAACAAGTTTAAACAAGTCCATAAATAATGTCATCCATGCTTTGCGATTATTTCGCCAAAAAACTGGTAAATTCTTTTTAGAATAACCCTTAATGGCACGAAGAGTTTCTGATTGATAAATCAACCACGGTTTCAATTTTAATTCTCGGGATGAACTTTAACGATTTCCTGTAATATTAATACTTGTGTCCAATCTTCGAAGCACTTCTGGAGAGCAATTTTCGATATGTCGTTAAGCTTCTTCGGCGATTCTGTCTTTATCTCTTCAATTTAGGCTCTTTTTTGCTTGTATTGTTCTTTCATTATTTTTTTCATCTTCGAAAATAGTTCACTCACGGGGTTTTGCTTGGAAAGTATGGCGGTTATAGCATGATATGGTATTTTTAGTAGCCAAAAATTCTTTCCACTTTTTCCATTTTTCGCCATTATAAAAATGAGAGTAATCGATAACATATTGCATAATTTGCATAATATTATGACTCAATCCGATTTCAATTGATATCTCACGCAATCTGTGTATACGTTTTTCTTTAGAAACACGTTTGAATTCGGCATAAGAATAAATCTTCCGTTTCGATCGCGATTATGCGAATTAATGACACGAATGTCATGATCGTTTAATTGTTAACCGGTGGGAAATGTTCATTCACACGAATAAGCCCAGAAGACGAGCAACAATGCTATGAATATGAAACATTTCATAAATGACAAAATATTTAGCGAAGAATGCTCGCCTTCTACAAATAATAGAAAATAAGTGAGACAGTCTATTAGTTCAAAAAACGGTATTGTGTGAACGTTAATGGCAAGACGAATTTCAGAAAAAAAAATGGTGCATAAAGAGGTCTTTTAATATAATAATTGAAGAAAAGAAGCTGTTGATGATGGTCTGTCGTCTCCGCGATGAATCAGGAAAAAAGGAAAATGCCTCCCGTTACTTTACATATGCTAAACGCAATCCGCCATATTATTTATTAATTTACGTAGAAAAAAATCATCCGGCCCTAAACCAAAAAGACAATAGATCGTATAACCTTAATCTGCAATTATGAAAATTGTCTCGTACTTTTTTTATAATATCCGAAATCATCATTACGCTCTAATGGAAAAACTGTCCATCAAAAACATACAAATAGCTTTTTTAACTAGACTTTTATGATTAGAATCACCAATAGAACATTTGTAGTGCAACTTCTTCAATAGAAGCTTTTGGACATAGTTTAACATCGAAAAATACTTCGGACATATCATCCAAGGATCTACGTATCGCCCTTTACAGATCGTTATGGAAGCAAAATGGAAATGTTTTAGTGTTTATGTAGAATGAAACTGTCATGGCTTAGCACCATTCTCAACTTAAATTGTTCTACTTACTGATAAAAGATAACATAGAAAGGACACAAGAATACAGAAAACCTAAGCAAAATCTTTTTCTTCCTGTGCCTTTTCCGTTTTCGGACGTAGGCGATCTACTGGTCTTTGACTTGCTGTGAACGCCACGACAGCTGCTTTCTTCCCAAGCTCCGTTTATCTTCCACTTTTCCCTCCACGAATTCACGAATGATATTTCTAAATTACTCGATTTACGGTGAACAGAAGCTCTCGCTGCTTGTGAAGAAGGATGGAAATGGATGATATTATCGGTATCCTTCTCCAACCATCCCTCAATTCATTGGTTATGACATACTTATCGACCAATTATAATTGGTTTAATATGTTAACGTCCTTGAAAACGTTAAAGCGATCGATAATCATCAACTTCTACTTCAATTAGTTTGTTTTCAGTATCAGCTTTTATGTTTTGAGTGTCCGGTTGACAAGCTTTTCATCAAGCTACCATCGTTGTCCTCGATAAACGACGATCGGATATCTTCATCCCTTCCACGGAAATATCCCTTATCTTCTTCGTCTTCGTGTGGCTTCTACGTTTTTGGACTTCGGGTTATTGACTTTCTCCTATATATATTTCCCAACCCGGTGACATGACAGCTTTTTTCTGCCCAGGCACCAAGCTTTGTACCAAGCCGCACTCAAGAAGAGACTCCATAGTATTGCGTTAAAGATATGGCAATCCCCGTTGATCTGCTAAGAATACGGACAGAACTGATTTCCAGTTCTTCCCCAGTGTACTAGCTCGAGTTTAGTTGCATTGGTTTGTTCCTGATCATTAGGGGTCTCAGTTTGTCACGGGACATGGCTCCTTTAACGCCAATCCTCATCGCCTGGGCCTCAGGGATGACCCGGCTTGCGAGTTTTGTGACTCCCATAAACAATCATCGGAACACATTCTTTGGGAAAGTCCGGAGTTTTCTTATGAAAGAGAGACTATGCTCAATGTAGTGAGGCGGTCCCCTGGCCCCGTCTGTCACCAGGACCTGTCTCCTCCATTCCTGCTTACAGGGCTTTTGTGATTTCCGTCGGCCAGGTCGGGGCGAGATACTCCTCCTTTAACCTATTACCCTTGCCTTCTTAGGTGTAGATCGCCTGTATTTCCAGGAGTATTTAGATGCGATGGTTGCCACGATGGCTCGTCAGAGGTAGTCTACATTTAGACTCACCGTAGGGCGGGCCCTCCAGAAAAACCTCAGCCATATTTTGTTATTATTTATAATACTTTTGTAATAATATAGATTTTAATTATTTATAAGCAGATATGGTAAATAATTGTAGTTGAAAATGTATGGTTGATGAATAAAGAATTATTATTCCCAGGCATCATTTTTCATCCACTTTTTCCTCCATAATGGTCTGCAGAAGACGACTTATCACTATCTTATATTCAAGAGGCAACGAAGGGTGTTGTCTGCTTTCATGTTAGTAGATCCTTCACTGGAGCAAACTGCTTATTCGTCGTAAGCCATTTTTCTAATTATTCAGATATTTGTTATAAACAGGATCCATGCTAGACAAACAAATATCAGCGGGGCGAATAATCTTGGAGAAGGGAGAGACATCCCCCAGGAACGCAAACTGGTTAACTAGAAGTGACAAGAGTTAGCCTCCAGCCTCCCGCTCGACTTCCCGGAACAACTGGCTGCTAGCCAAATAATTGCCCTGTGATCAGCGTGAGCACGATGGAAATCATCAATGATTCCAGATGTTAAACCAGCTCTAGGATTCATCACATGAACACTTCGCTGGAGGTCAATTGGTGGTGCCTCTTTGCCCAGTTCATCAGTTACGCCAGAGAGTTGAATGAAAGGCTGGAGAGTAACTCATAGGCGAGAGTGGTGACTTCGAGTTCTCGCAGGACGAATTTCGAATAGAAGCATCTTACT
The DNA here is from genome assembly GCA_022495035.1 of Philopotamus ludificatus. Lineage (NCBI taxonomy): Eukaryota > Metazoa > Arthropoda > Insecta > Trichoptera > Philopotamidae > Philopotamus > Philopotamus ludificatus. The sequence continues at coordinate 22,704 of JAGXCT010035626.1, read as the reverse complement.
CAGGTTGAATCACACTAAATTAGGTTATATACATGCATAACAATGATTAGATATATCTTCCCACATATTCTTGCTAGCTTGAAATGAATCCCATTTCTTTCTCATCTAAGTTTGTTCTAGGAAAAGTAATACCTCTTTCCCTTTCCTTTCTGGGAGGATACGGCACTTTTACTTTCCACATTGAAGAAGTCTAGAGAGATGATGAATCTTCTCTTAAGACTTCTTCGTAGTTTAAATATATTAATTGATGCCTTATTGCTGGTGTGAAATCATCGCAGATTTTTCGACTAGCTCGCCTTTCCCTAGCATTCGTTTCGGCAAAAAGCTTCTCAATCAAAATCCGCCTTATCCGATCACGCAGAACGTGGCCACTTATTTTTATGGGAAAATTATAACGATTCACGCGGATGAGCCATTGTTGTGGGTTCCCAAAAAATTTTCAATTATGATCCACCGTTGAAACGAGGTCCCGTCGCGGTCGCGGTCCATCGCCGATCGTACCTGTCAATACAGTTAACCCGATAATTACGCGGCGCTAATGATTCACCATGGACCAACGAATGTGGACATTTTCATGGGCGCTGCGCATGCGCACGCCACTCCACCGTGAAGTAAGCCGTGAACTCGGGACCGTTTCCGCCACACCAACCCATATTTTATTATTCATCGCTTTTTTTTCTTTGTTCGAGTAAAAAAAAGCGACTGTGTAATCGCATACTATTAATCCAGTGGTCTGGATCTTGGATCGTATTGTCTGGCGAATGGACTATTAATGAATAATCAGTGCAAATCGGATCCCAAAAAAAAATATGCATACAGTTATTAATTAATTCGCCATAAAATTTGCATCATTCTATTATCTTTTGATTTTAAAACATTAATGCTAAGTGCTCTCATATTTAATTGAATATAATGTAAAATATATTAAGGATTTAAATATTTTTAATAAAATCGTCTTCTAATCTATTATTATTATCTTGGATGACATGTTGATGGTCGTTATTAATGTCGTTTGGTCTATTCCGCGCGAATCAAAAATAGAATGCGTTCACGTGCAAGAAAATGTATCGATAGTATCGATTAAATTTTATCGATATCCTCATTCCACACACATTCGCTATATAAAATATCACACATGAACAGTTGAATAAAGTGGTATGACCATAAACGCGATAATGATGATGATGATGATGATAATCGCATCAAACAACCGAGTATCGAATCATTGAATTCGAATCAATCGGACAATATCGTTAAAAATGCATTTAATTAATATTTTCATTTGGACGCTAGCGGTAATACCATCATTTTTTTCGATATAATAATTGAAATTATATCAAATTCCATTGATTCGTAACTGTAAGACAGATTTCACAATCAAATAATGAATAATACGGAATTGTATCGATATCACGATTTTCGATTTGAAACATCGACGATTTAACGATGCTCAAAGTTGCCAGTAATTCATAAAAATTGACATTTGTGGACATTGAATTATTGTTATATTTGGCGATTGATGAGATTTTTTGAACCGTAATATTTCATAAAAAGGTACGGGATTATTTAAAAGTATTTATTTAAATATCGATATGAATATGCCAAAGTGACAGCATTTTTTTAAATCTTCGTATTACTTATTGAACACATTTTTCAGCCTGTTTTTTTCAATGTTGACAAAACATCGTCCATTCATGTGATTTTTCATTTACGGTGAATGTAAAAAATCGCTGGGATTTATTTATTATAAAATATTATATGTAAAAGGGTAATCTGCGGCATTGGCGCGACGCAATGTAACCCCAGTTGATGATTTTTTCGCACAGAGCACCACGCTCCATATGGCAACACATGCACGACTCTCGACCGCGCAATTCAAAGTGCATATGTTACGAAATAACACGAATCCGTCTATGCTCGCCTCTAATTTGTATTATCACGTAATGAGCATGACAAATAGCATCACGCTATTGTAGCGTTTTCATCCCGTTATGATCAAATGATTTTTCGGTAGGTATTCATTACAGATATATGAGATTATTATTATTAGGTATTTTCAGCCTCGCCCCCCCGTGTTTGCGAAATCGTCAAATTGGCGGTTTGGGCCAAAACAGTTTGTGCTTGAATTCCCTCCAATCAAATTAAGCGCGGCTTATTGAGGTCTTTTAAAAAAATGTTACAATTTATGGTTTTTTGTCGACACATTCTTCTTCGTCATCGATGCTTCATATCTTAAGAGCGTGACCGTGACGAGACAACTTCATCTGAAAGAATCTTTCTCACTACTCATCTGATTGAGATGAACACATTGTTACTTCTCTTCGTCTTCTGCATGCTTTACATCTTCACTGAGTAAAAACAACAACAATTAGCGAATCTCTGAATCTTATTCAGTCCAATATTTGCAACCATGTAAGCTCTTTTATAACTCTTCATATTTTCAGGATTAAGCTCTAGGAAGCTCATCCATCGTCAGTTGTTTAAGACTTTATTTTTTATTCACTCCAACCTGCTAACAAGCTTTCGTGATTCTTCGTTCATCTCATGCTTATGGAAAAGCTATAAGTCGTATATACACTGCTGTCTTCACTTCTTCTTTATAGAAACATCTTTATCCTAACATAATTGCTTTGAAGACCTTTGAATAAGTCATCATCCAATATTCTTCTTCTTCAGGTGCCTTGTCTGTTTTTGGACCTAGGCGATATACATGTTCTTGTTTTTTCTCCATACAGTTGTCGATTTTTATCAACTTAGAACAGTTCTGGAGCTCCAGTTACGAATGTTGCGGATACACGCCAACTTCTCTCTTCCCAACCACCGTTTATCTTCCACTTTCCCTCCATGATGGTCTACAGAAGACGATACTCTGCTCCACGACTGATGTGTCCATAGTACTAAATTTTACGGCCCTTTCCAGTGTCCAGAAGCTTCCGCTTCTTGTGGAAAAGAATCTTGTTGAAATACGGTTGTATTCATGTTCCATGGAATCTTTCTTCGGTAGCACCACATTTCAAGTCGATTGTTTTGGCTAATTCTGAACTGAAGGCGTTTTTGGATGTTCCAAATATATTAATTTCTTTGAAAAAATAAATTTATTCTTCAAATATTACCAATTTAGAAGATCCTGCGATTTCTTTAACCATGCGAACGATTATTTATTAAAAATTCAGCAAGATGTTGAAGTCATAAATTAAAATAAAACAACTTCTGGGGGCCGAAAAATTTTCAGAATCAACATCATCATGATTTTCTCGTTTGCACGCATTTCAGATATTATATTATTTTATTTCGTGGGATAAATACGCATTATAATCTTAAATTTAATATAATAATACATGGATCTTTTACTTGCAGCTATATAATTAGATCGATACCCAAACGATTTTATAATGAACACGATTCGCCATAACGCTCAGTCGTTATAAAAAATAAGTTTCGCACAATCAGGCTCTCGTCAGAAACATGGCTCCTCGTCCACTATTTATTCTGATGAATTACACATTTCGATACTTGGGCCCGTTACGCCGCGTGCCCGATATTCCATGACCCTAAATTTGTATCGATACTTTATTCCGGCAATTAAAATGCGGAATAATCGACCACGCCTGCGATTACTTACCGTTCGAATTAACAGCAAACAAGTATGGGGCATTCATTATCATGCATTCACAGTTTTCTTTATTTGCGACGATTCGACGTTACAGTTAAATGTATTTATCTGCCACACTCGTATCTCCGTTTAAATAAAATGTTAATTGTGTGAACCTCATCTTCTAAGAAGAACAACTGCTGTATTATTATTTTTTTCAATTAACAATTAACGAATGAATAATATAAGCGTTCGACGATCCTTCATAACATTGCAACGAGTTGATGTAGACGAATTGCTTTCTATATAATTTTTCAATTAATTTTGAAAATGGTATAAGTCACACAATTTTTACTTCAATATTTTATCATATAATTTAGATGCATGTCTAAAATAATTCTAGTTTTCGAATCATTCCGAATCTACGAAAGACCTTGGATGACATCCCAGATCTAAAAGAAGCGTTGAAACGTCTACGAATATTAAAATATATATATTAACTAATTAATTCGTCATCCTGGTTCGATTTAAAGATCAGTCTCCAATGGCTCGGATGATTTTTTATCAATTTTACACCTTGCTTAAGATAAATCAACCCTTCTAAGGCGCTCTCTGCTATAGAGCGTCGTGTGCGACAGTCCCTCCTATAGCGCGAAATAAACGACAATGCCCTCTGGTTGACAACAAAATATAACACGCGGATGTGAACAAACTAAAAATCGAACAAGGTTATTTAAAATGAATATAATAAAATTATTAGTCTTCTATAGAGCGAATTTCTATAGCGTGGTCCCTATCTCGGTACTATAAGAGGGTTGATTGTACAGTTTTACATGTTATCTAAATATAAATTCATACAATCTCCATCGTTATTCATTTAAGTCTAATTTTATTGTGGCTGAGGATCAATGAGACCAAGACAAAATACATGCCTATTTGCCAAGGACGAATTCTTGAACCCTTGAGATTCGAAGAGTACAGGAATTCACATATCTCGGCTCATTCATTACGAAATACTATGAAACCAATTTGGAAGTACGAAGAAGAATCGTGCTGGCAAACTGGTGCTACTTTGGACTTCAACAACATCTACTAACATCGAGATTCCTCTCAAGGAATACCAAAGTCAAACTCTGCATAACCTTCATCGGGCCCCTCCTAACATACGGGTCTAAATGTCAAACTCTGACAAAGTAAGATGAGCGACAACTGGATATCCTGGAGAGGAGGATTCCGAAGCGAGGCCTTATTCGACGACGGGGAATGGCGTGTCCAAAGCAAGGAGGAGCTGTACCCACTATACAAGGACATACCGGTCACGTGTCGAGCATGCGGAATAGGCTGCCGCCAAAAATGCTTATGGTTAAAAAGCCTTCCTGTCCCCTTAGGAAAGGAAAACCAAGGTTGAGATCACTGGATATAAAGCGGAATGGTACATCATTGAAACTTACCGGAAGATGGAGCGACGTGGCGGCAGTAAAAATGGAGAAGGGTCTTGGGTGAGGCCAGGTCTCTACAATAGGGCTATGAAGATGCTGATATATTCGGATGTGGCCTTATAACCCTGATGCGGGTCATCTGGAGGACACCTCCGTCTCAACCATGATCTCATGACTGTGACAGACGTTCTCCATGTTATCTTGGCTCTTCGAATACGGGTCAGGTCACAACTTCCGGGAGCCGAGCTGTCACGCGCGGATTGGTAACAATAATCAGACGAGGTTAGGGCCAATTCGTATTTAATTTACAGTCTGATCGGTTGATACGAGCACCTCCAGTAGCACACACGTCACCGAATTGGCCTGGATAGCGGCCTGGCTCCCATAGCTTCGTAGAATCTACGAAGCCATGATTGCGTCCAACCGCCATCGCCACCACGTCTGATACTGTCACGCGACAACACTCGACTGTATGGGCCAATTAATATATCCAAGGGCTGGAATTCTGAAAAAGTTTCTGAAAGAGAGGTTTTTGCCAAAAACGACACCGTTATGGTGCCTTAGCGTCTGAATTCGCCGGATATGGCCACTTGCGGCTGCTTCCTATTCCCCAAGATAAAAAATAAAACATGGAATGACGACGTTTGGTCAATATTGAGGAGGTAAAAACAGTATCGCTGCAGGAGCCAAACGTCATACTGAAAATTGCGTTCCAGAAGTGCTTCCAGTTAGAATTATAAATTAATAATTAATTAAATATAACTGTTTGAAAATTAGTATGCTAATTTTGTATCACATTTCATCAAAAGATGCCGCCTCGTTATCATCGTGCAATTACAAAAGACATCAGAATCGCGTGAACGCAGAATCAGATACCATCGCCCTCTCCATCATTGTCTCGGCTGCTCGCAATTACATATTTACTTATCAATATTTCACATGGGCATTGTTCATCCTCAGCAGTCGGTTGCCACATTAAAGAGGAGCGCTCTCGTCGGCAACGGGGGGCGTGTTAGTGGGTCGCAGATTCCGCGCCAATGCCTCCCCCTAGCAGACGCCATTGTTGTCCACGGTATCAGATCTGGTGGTCTGCAAGGTGTGCAAATATCTTGGACCACTGACCGAAAAGTCATGGGTCGCCGCCCCTCGACGTCGTCGGCCCGTGACGCTATTGACCCTATCACGTTTCTGGCTCAATTCGTGCGCATGCGTGCTGAAATGTGCGTAAATAATGCGGCGGGATAATTGCCAGTCTCGTTTTCAATCGCTACCGTGCAAATTGATCGAGTTGGCATAACGACTGAATATCTTTATATGTGCTTTCCAACTCACTTTTTACTTAACCCTTTGGACGCGTAAAGCGACTATAGTCGCCCGAATTTTTTTTCCCTCTTCGACGCGTAAATCGACTATAGTCCATGGCTTGTAAAAAATCGAACTCTAACAATCTCACTGCACAATCGTTTAACGAAAAGGCATTTTCCGGAATCATCTGTAGGAAGCAAACCAAACTGTTTAGTTTGCTCAATTTTGCCAAAAAATTGCAAAAAAAGGTAAAGACGATTGTAAGCGAATTTTATAGAATACTTTATTTTTCATGGAAAATTGCATTTTTCAAATCAACTTTTTTTTTTCGTTTACCGCGTTGAAAGGGTTAAGTAGCCGTGAAGTCCAGAGAAATCATGAAGACGTTCGTTATTTTATGCTATGCACTGAATTTAATTTGAAACACAATGTTGCCAGCATAAAAAATAACACAATGAATGTTATTTATTGAATTTTAATAAATATATCCCAATTATAAATATAATAATTAATTAATAATATATCATCACTTTGTAAATCTGTATTTTTTTTTATTTTGTTTTACATTTTTCATTTCCTTTTTCAGATCCCATTCACGGAATCACAAGACTATGATGGTATGAACAGTACGACTATTTCTATTCTTACACTGTATATAAATATTTCACCGCACATTATTATAATAATGAAAACATTTCAGTAACGGACATTCAATGCACGTTCGGCGGAGGTAACGGCATCGGCACCGGTAGAGATTCAATTATTGCACTGCTTAGAAAACCGGAAGGATTCCGAGGATCGCCGCTCTTCGCCGACGATAGAAGCGTACAAGCCGAGAGCGATCCATCGTGCCAGATAAGAACGGAGCCCGGTGATCCAACGGGATTGTTATATCGCCTACGCATCACCGACTTCTCTCGATGCGGAGTTCTCAAGAGAAATGTGCGCATAATTTAATCTAAATACAACAATAAATCGGATCAAAATATTAATTTATATATCGTTTAGGGCTTTGTGCATGTACGAGTATGGTTTCCACAATTTCCTGGCGTCGTAATGCAATCGGATCAAGAACTCATCATAATGTGCAAACCACCAGAACCAACAGTCATCGAAAACAAAGCCGCAGGTTTCGCTGGCAGTTTGTAAGCTAATATTAAAACAATAATCACAATAAATTTAAATAGACATCCGTATTGAATCGTTTAATTTATAGTCCACATGGAGCGAGAGTATCCGGAGTCGTCGAAGAAACGCCGGGACGTTTAGAATATGAAGTAGCGTTGTACAAAGAAGCTCCGGCAGCCAGAATCACTAACGCTTCGAGTGAATTGCCAGTCGATCAGGTATTAACTTATTTTTTTGCATAAAAATATATAAAACAATGTGATTTAAAATATATTTTCAATATTAGGCGGTACCGATTGGCACAAAATTGCAATTGAGAGCGAGAATCAATCCAGATTCAGCATGGAAATATGTTAAATTGATGGAAGTTACCGTATCACCGGATCCTGATGATCCACGAATGCCCGGAAGCGTCATCTTAGTCAAAGAAGGGTACGATTCAAATTAAAATAATGAGATTTTATAATTTATTCTGATGATATGTTCATATTTTAGTTGTCGGAATCGAGATTTTGCATCGATTATACCACATCAGCCTGCGAGATACCGAGATAAACATAACGAAGTGTTCCTGGACTTTGAAGCATTTTTATTGAGCACGATGAAAGAACGAAGCACTCTTTGGATACATTCGCAGATCAAAGCATGCATGGATGCCGCTGATTGCCAACCGGATTTCTGCTTAGATCTATTCGAACCGTCCGGTACATAATTAATAAATTAAATTATATATAAATTAAATTGAAATTTTAATCATTGAATAATAAATTTTAGGTCACGGAAGAAGAAAGCGTCAGATGTCGTACGAACTCTATGAAAACAGTACGAATATTCAGACGTCTTCAAACGGCATACGAGCCGAAGCTCTTACGCAAAAATACAACGATACGACGCAGTTTACTAAATTTAAAGAGAATATAGAATATACGGTTATAATGCCAGGTGAATTATTTCATAAAACGGCAGCAATGGAAGCTTCTTGTAACACATCTTTAGTCGTAGCCGGAGCTCTCGGATGTCTACTATTTTTATCAGCGATAATCGTATGTCTCTTATTTTACATATTAATTAATTAATTGTATCATTTATTAATAAATATATAATTTACAGATGTGTTATCTAGCGAGTCGATTGCATTCTGCAATCATCAACAACAGTCTTCCGCATCTCTCCAATAAATCGATAGAACAAATAGTGCGTGAGGCACAATCGCATTCATTCGGAGACTCAATAGGATATACAGGTCGACCAACTGTGCAATAAAATAGCGGATTATAATTTAAAATTACGCTTCGAAAAAATCGCAAAAGATTATCTTAATATCGAGATAGTATAATATTTACATGCAAAAGAATATCAAAACCAAAGTATTATTTATTTAAATTTTACAGAAACATTTATCGTAAGGTTGTATAATTAGAAGAATTCTTAATTTTTAGAAATGTGATTGATTTATTATATTTTATAAAACCAAACATTATTTAAAATAATTTTATTTTTATAAGCGATTAATATAGCATAATAAAATAATATATTTGTGTATGTAATTAGAATGCCGTTAGTTTTAACGATATATATTTCTGAATCTATAATTTACGTTTTCAAAGGATGTATAAATTATTTTATTCGTATAATTAATTATTAAGTACTTATTATTTAAAACAGGGAAATATTGGTGCTCTATGACATGTGTACCTAAGAAATATATTTATTTATCGTTGTCATATATCTTGTGATTGGGAAATGGTAATAGAAAAACCGTATAGTTATCAAATAGCCGGTTTCCTAATCATGACAGAATCATATTATTAAGATAACGCTTTAGATATAAGCTATTGTAATATTTATCAGCAAATTATTATCAAAGAACCATTCCACGACATTTTAAATAACACGTATTACCAAATCCGTCCAAAATAAACTGATTGTATTATCTGGATTCATTGATCAGCTTATATTGGATGGATTAGAGGTCAGTAATCATCGTAGGTATTCACACTTGAGCTTGCGTAAATATATATAATAGCTCCGGAAAATATTTGTGTAATAAACCAGTGATATCTAGATTTATACAAATAAATAATTAAAATAAAACAAAACGTTTCATTTATTATAAATATTATTTCATAATGTACAACATAACATTTTGATCTATAAAAATTAATATATCAAAAATTTATAAACAGTATAAACATTTTATTTAATAAAAAATAATAATATGCAAAATATACAGTTAACCCTCCTATAACGAAGAAATCAGGATCACGTTATAGAAGCCAAGGCATCCATACAAAATTCGAGGAAAGAGCCTTTTAATTTTATTTGGTAAATTCAACAAAATATGTAATTTGACCTTGCGTATTTACATTCTAGGGGGGAGCACTATAGGAGGCACTGTCGAACTCCTAGCAGGCAGCATTATAGAAGGGTTTACTGTATTTGATTCTTATATTTTTGCTAAAATTAATTAAAATCTCCGTTTCCCATGCACATAATATATTTTTTATGCTTAAAAAAAATCGGAGAGCGATATTTATGATAGCGTGATGTAAAGGTAATTCAAACAAAAAACCTTTTAAATTTTAACATAATAACATATTAATTGACACGAACATGTAATTAATAATTTAAAGAATACATCTGACGTAATTATATATATATATATGTATCCTTGTTGTATATACATAAAATATATTCATATACAATTAAATGCTAATTTCTAGATGAGTATAAACATTTATATTTACGAGGTTAGATGAAAAAATATGCGAAATTTTTGTAATCCACAAAAAACCTTTATTCATTCATAAATATTAACCTTTGTTCCGTGCAAAATATGGCTATCAACGTCTAGACATGTCAAGGACAGGTGTACCAAAACAAAGTGGCGGATTTACCACTTGAGAGGTCCTAAGAGTAATTCAATTTTGAGGCCCCCCACTCTAAATATTTTCACTACCCCTACACCCTATAATGTGCATTTTATGCACACGTTTTTTTATTCAATTTAAAATGTTATAGATACATATTTAATTTCACATGAATTTATGTAAAAAGACAGAAAGAAAAACAAAATTAAATTTTTTTATTGTTTAAAAAAATTCTGGGGCCCCCCGTAGCGCAGTATGCCGAGGGCCCCGATGCCTTGCATCATTTTACCTTTGAGAGCTGAACTTTGAGGCCCCTAGCGCGCGCCTTATTGGGAAATCCGCCACCGCCAACACGACAACAACAAAAATTATGACAAATGGATTTATTCAGCCCGCAAAATTAAAAAACTCCACATATTTTTTTATTAAACGATGTATTTGCAAAGCTGTAAGTACGTCTACAGAAGCTAATTCATGTGAAAAACAAAGCGATATAATTTATTTGTATAATCAGCATCCGAATGCAATTTTCAAATCTATCATACAGTCTTACAGTTTCAAAATGCATTCAGTCAAACTATGTTAGTATATGCATACCTCATCAAAATCATTATTAAATACGATAGTAACATTATATAGAATGAATCCTTATTGTAGTAATTGAATTACGTGTTAAACCGTAAAAACTCTGCGGTCGTAGCGATAATTTGCCTGCGGTGAACCTAAAAAAAATATATTAATTTAAGATTTGATTGTTAAAATAACCGATACTGTTGTGATGATGTACTCACTTCCAACCGATGTGTGAATAGCACCTGGTGCAGCATCCAATCGTCCAATAATAACCCGGAAACCACGTGAATTCCAGCGAAGGTCTGCCTTTCAATTCTATATTAGACGCCTCTTTCACCGTTAATATATCATGAACGTATCCGCCTAAAAATAAATCGATTATTTCTCCGCAATATATAATTAATCGTAAATTTACGTATACCCACCGACGTTACAATAATTGGAATAAAATCCTTCGTTCGACATGGCGAATGCTTCGTTGCTAGTGCAAATTTGTGTATTGCAAGTAGAACAACACAGCATTTGTGACTGAAATAATTAATTTATCAATAAATTTATTAAGAAACGATTAAAAAACATGTCGATTATAAAAATAAATACCTTGGTTATATATTTAAACTCAATATACAGTCGCAATAATGCATTATCCACTTTAAACATTTGAAAACGTTCCTCAATCGGCATGGTCAGATTTGATGCTACCCAATAAGATAGTGATAGAATATCCTCGGGGAGATTTTCTACAAAGCAAGACATCGGATTAAATAAATATATACTTGAATATACACAAGGTTTGATCAGAAAATTATCGGAATATCGACATTTAGCCAGTGACAGATTTCCCCTAAGGCTCATAAGTCGCGCCACCTGGGGACTCATTAATTTAGGGGGCCTCAAACTTCAGCACATAAAATAATATTATTATTTTTTTTTTTAATTAATTATTTAGTCGTATTCCCTGAATTGAATTGAGAAATGAATAACGCCAGCAATGGCATGATTTTCAATTTTGTTTTTCCTTCCGTCTGTCTGAATATTTAAATTGATGTGAAATTAATTATGTATCCAAAATATTGCAAATTGAGTGAAAAAATGTGCGAGTAGAATGCACATTATAGGGTGTAGGATTAGTGAAAATATTACGAGGGGAGGGGCCTCAAAATTGAATTGCGCGTGGGGCCTCAAGTGTTAAATCCGCCACTAAGTTTAGCCAACAATGTGGAAGTAAAAACAGAATTTTTCTATCAAACCTCGTAAACCAATACTCACCGTGCGATAATTTTTTAAAATATAATTTTATGCTCTTTGTAATTCGTTGTACATCAAAGACGTTATAAACAAAATGAGGCCATGGCGTTAACATTGAATCTGATTTCAAGAGTTTTTTCTTTAGGCTGAATATTAAAAGGTAAATATTACAGTTTATATTGATTATAGAATAAAATTCATAAGAAAAAAGTATATACCATGAATCAGGATTTCTATTCACACTCGAAAAGAGTCGACATTCCTGTAATGGATCTTGTAGTATTATATCCGGTAATATTTTTATATCACAGTTGCTAATGCTATAAAAATACGTTTAATTATTTATAAAAAAATATAATCATCGTAATATAATTGAATTTTGACTCACTACATGTTTTGTTGCAACAGAACATCCCAATTGACGTTGTTCATTAAGCAAAATCGTTGCCGCGCTTGAGCTTTGAAAGATATTTGACCTTCCGTCGACTGCGATGCCTCGACAACTTCACATAAAACTCCATAATTTGACATTTTTGTACTACTACAAAACGGTACAATAAAAAGTCAATAACAATAGAAAAAAATAAGATTGTATACATATTAATATATGACGATATACCTTCCCAACATTCTCTCTGGACAAATCAATCCAAACAAACGACCGGTCAATATAAACTCTATGCCCACTCGATTATGTTGAGTATGCGGATAATGCATGGGGAGAGATTCGCCCGGAAACACAATGCTCTGATGACACCAGCATGGCACGGTTCCTTGCCATCCCGCTTCTAATACTGAGCGGCCTCGAATCGACGACAGCCCACCAGGTAAATACTGTAAAATTGATACAAATCACAATCGAAAATAATGCAATTACATTCATTATAACTAACCGAATGCGTAGCTGGAAGATTTCGGTCGAACTCTTCAATATTTTCTTCATTATCGACAACTCCCTCTGTGGCACCGTCCATCCTTATCGCTTACTGAAAATAGCACATGCAAATATTATTTATAACCATAATGATATAGATATTTTTTATTCATTTTTTATACATAAAAATCAATATAAACATTTTGATCCTTGTATAATTGAAGTTATTGCATATTTCCATATTGTATAACTGATAACAGTTAAATCATTCCAAATGTTGACATTTGAAACGAACAAGAGCCAAATTACGTTAAAATTATAAATAAACACGCCGCCGATGACAGTAATGATGTGTTTATTTAATCTAGGGTCGCAATTAATATTGACTTAATGTAACTGGATGCCCAATTACATAAATGGCGATAAAACGTGAATGACACGAGTTGTAACGACGTAATATTAGCGTGCATACCCAAATGTAAACATAAACAAAGACGTACTAAGTGCTCAAAACCACAACACTGTCCTCTGACAGCTGTGCGTATTCAGTGTGACCATACTAATAATAAACATTATGGCAACACTTATTTTAATAATAAAAAAATATATACAGTGAAACCCTATTTTTACGTTTTTGAGGGGATTGATAAAAAAACGTAATTAGAAGGAAAACGTAGATTCGGGGTAAAAAACGGTGTACTAAAATAAAACAATTAGGGATTGTAAAAATTGAACGCAAATAGCGAAAAAACGCGAATTCTGGGCACGTAAAAACGGGATTTCACTGTATATATAAATTATACATTGTATAGATTTTTGTCGAAATAATAAAAAAAATTATGAATGTTATCAATTAGATTAAAATATTATATATTAAATAATACAAATTTCGAAATTATATATGCATGCGCAAGCGTTGAATCGTTTTATTCATCGATTGATTAAACCCATTTTTATGCATATATAATTTACATGGCAATGAATTTCGATTTAGCGTCATATAGAATATAATAAAATATTGTCGAATCGGTTTTTATTGTTTCATATGAAATTATAACCCTACGATTTACTACGATACGTCATAAGAACTGACCCAGCACAAAAATAAGTCCATTCATTTGTTTATGAAATATGATCCGTCCAGCTGAATACGTCGGCCTTGAGTTTTTGTAAACTAAATGATAATTAAATTATGCCTCGTCGTTGCAGATTTGAAATGTTTATAATAATGCAAAATATTGGGGGTGGATATGTATCGTGCGCGGGCGTTTCTTTGTTTGGGTTTTTTTAAATTTATTGATTTGTAAATTTTATCGCTTCGCGACGTAACGGGATGACGATGATATTCGATCGTTCGAGGAGTTTTGACTCGATTTTTGTTTTAGCGAGGGACAGGTAGCGATCGGAATTCGGCGAACGTGACCGCGGCCCTCGGGGCGGGTATGGTCGGAGAGCGGCCGCTCAGGGCCCGCGAGTAGTAACGAAGCACGTCGGAGTGGACGGGTCCATTTTGCGTGTGTGTGAAGGTGGTCGGGGCACTCGCAGTCCGCGCCGCCGCGCCTCCGCCCCATGAGACGGGGCCGGACCATGGGACACGGCCCGGCTCCCAGCCACGCCATCTCTCTCGCTCCCGCGGCGCTGCGAGGCCGGGGCTCATGAAGAAGCAATGGTGAGCTGCGGACGATCCCCCGTCTCCGGGCGCGCCTGAGCCTAGGCCCCGCGCGCTCCGCCCCCTCGCTCCGCCCCCGCGCGCCGTGCGCCGCGTCCTCTGGCTAGAAGCCCCGCTCGCTTCTCCTTTGAAGCCGCCGTCTGACAGCTGGGGCTTCCCGCGGGGGCGCGGGGCGGCGGCCCAAGATGGCGGCGCCACCTGTTGGCCGCCGCCCGCCGCCGCCGCGGCTCCTTTCACTCGGCACGTGACGCGCGAGGGGCAGGGGGTGCCAACCCCCCGCTCCCCCCCGCGATTTGCGAAATGAATGAATACAGTTTTTAATTGATAACGATCAATCACAAATTTACGACGAAAGTCAACACGGCGGGGTTGCCAGATAGCAAAACAAAAGAATATCAACACCGTATTTATTCGAACGCTCGAAATTATTGTCCACCCGATTATTGGGCGGACGCGATAAATGGCGCGATAATAATTTACCTGCGCGCGTTATTTCGAATAGAAAGTAAATACCGCCGACCATTATTCCTAACGGTCCCCCTTCGTGGAATCGGATTCGCCCCGTACAGGTGCCGGGACGCATACGTTCCCGAAAATCTTGTTCGGGGCTATGGAAGCGGATTGCGACTAGAGACGTCGAGAAATCGCCAGCATCCCGCTATGTCGACATGATGTAATTGCAGCGAATCTTACTATAATTTATTAATTACTTTTGTTTAAAAAAAACGCGCGAATTCGCGAACGATAAATATTTTCAGTCGCGTTTATTGTGTAATACTAAATTTTTATTATCGGCGTTCGGTCAAAGATCGTTAAAAAAATACTCCAACGAAAGTAGCAAAATATCTCGCATACTACCAAAAATATATTACAATAAATAATCGCGTCGACCTCAAATATTGTGCATATTTTATTGACTTTCAATTTCGACCCCGCGCCTCTGCGGAAGGTCTCGTTGTTGTGATAAAAAAAGAATCTCGCGCGAAATTCCGTCCACCCTTTGTTGGCGATCTCGTTCCGCTAATCTCTCTTGTGTTTTTATCGATTTGTTTATATTAATGCCGTTCGTCGGTCGATTGATAACGCGTGCTAATTGTTTGCAGATATCGATTCCTCAGTCGGATTCCGACGGGAACTTTCTCTCTTCGATAAATATTATGTTTGATCCATTTAACGTGACGAAATTCGTATTTTTCAGTCGCGCTGAACCTTTTCGCCGTTTCCACGATTCGCCAGGGACTTTCTCTTCGCTCGCAAAACCAGAAACGTAACGTCCCGGTCGCGAGACCGGTGCTCGTTGAACTTGGATGCGATTCGAAAGAGCGTAGAGACGATCTGCGAACTATTGTAAATAATATTTGCATTATTGAAAAGACTCGCCTTTTGCCTTTGCGGACTTGTGCCACATAGTCGCATATTTTTCGCATAGGTTTCTTCCAGCCGATCAACGACGGCTCGTTATAGGATCAAGGTTAAGATGCGTTTGCAATGGAACAAATGTAGATAGGTTCAGAGAATCGCACACGATTCATCAGATCATAACCCTCTTTGAATCACTTCTAGAACACATTTGGAAGCAAGGTGTTTCACTCCTTCAGCGATTCTATCTTTATTTTAGCAAAATATCGTCCTTTAATTTTTTTTATCTTCGAGAACTGGAAAAAAAATGCATGAGCATGTATTGTAAATATTAATTAATTTTTATCAAGCCCTTGTAATTCTGTCTATATCTCATCGAGGTTAGTTATCTTATCAAAACGTAGTATTTTCATTCACGATTCGATTTTTTTTCATCTTCAGGAATAGAAAGAAGTCGCAGAATACCATGTACGGCTAATATGGAAGCTATGGTATCATAGAGATGGCTTTTGGCCAGAAATTCTTTCCACATTTTCCGTGAAAAAATGTCTAAGCACGTCAAAACACGTAAAACCTTTTCGAAAGTCGACAATAAAACAAGCTATCAATGTCGAGATACGTCACGGACAAATGTACCAACACAACAGAAAATTTAGAACCATTTTTATTATATTTGTATCCTATAATTTAGCTATTTTTATTATTTACATTTATAAAATAGCCAGTTCTCGACTTACGATCATTGGCACTTACGATGAAGAGAAAAAATGGAAATAAATGTACCAAGTGTTGCCAATACCATCAACATTCTACAATCTCTGGATGATGGGAGTATTGCCAACTTCCTAAGTGCATCATTAATGAATCATTTATGCCTAAGAAATTGCAGAAGGAGATGTGGATCAGACACCGAAAGACTCCGCATTATATTATGTATTTAAATGGAGATGAGAATAAAGAAGAGATGACCAATATTATTGTGCAATAAGTTGAGCAACTCAATCTCTAAGTTAAGTAAGAAATTAATTCAAATTAAAACAGTTATAAGAACCAAAAACATTGTGTTTAATACATAACTGCAGCCTTTGTTCAGATCAGCGATTGATTTTATAAAATTGAGGCACAAATGAAGAAAATTTTCCAGAATAATTGCAATATTTTTTTTATATTAAATTCGACTTCGAAGTCGTGATCTGACTATCTTGATATTTAGAATCTTATTTTTGTATTTAGTTTGTCATTAACGCTAGTATCACTGTCAATCATTTAATGGTTTCGTCATGATAATTAATTTCACTTCATCTTTAACCTCGTTAATAAATAAATCTACAATTATGAGCTCTAAATGTTCTGCTATTCATTAACAATCTTATTCCGAGCTTATTCGACCACTTATAATTTTTAATTACTGGAACAAGAATTCGTTAAACCAAGTGTTCGCAAACTTTTTCTTGCGTAGACGAATAACTCTCTTAATATAAATCCTACACGTCACAACATTTTTGTATTTGTCTAAAAAAGTCTTTATCGCACCGTACCGTATACGAGCGGGAAAAAATATCGCGCATGTACAATGCGAGCGAGAAAAAACACCGTGCTGTGCAAGTGGTGAAAACAGTCGCGGTGGAACATCGTCGGGTTCGCACGTCGCTTTCGCGTCATATTAAATATATATAAAAATACATATAAAATAAATAAATGCATGTAAAATATACCCCATCGGCCGGAGCCGTTGGTTTCGAGCCGCCGTGACGGATCGATCAGAACCTAAATAAATAAAACAAATATTATAGTCATATATGAATATTACTTTGTATTTAGCTGGTTTAGCCCCAATGGACATTATTTTTGTAATTACGTCCAGTTTCTTAAGTATTATTTCCAAACATTTCGGTAAAACATGTATTTTCATGTGCGTGCTATGTCATTTCGTGTTTTCATTGAATTAGGTCGTCGCACTGAATCCAATATCTTAATTATGGATAGAACAATGGAACGATTGTTCAATCTAACCCTTAGACTATCATCGAACCAAACGCAAAATGCGTTAATATTTTATCAAAGTCTTTGAAATTGAATAAATAATCAATTTCTGCCCACGTTTTCCAGTACAAATTGTTTATTTCGAAATTTAATAAATATATTTTTTTTGCAAAGGATACGCATCTTATCGCGGAATAGGAAATTTCTGTGAACGGACCCCGGAAAACAGTTTGATACAAAAACACAGATACACGCTAATTAAAAAGCGCCATTACACAACGCAGTGTTTAGCCGCTCTGGCAAAATGTAAATCAGCGTTCAACAACCGGCGGCGCTCGTAATCGCGCACGCGACAATAACGTCGATTATTCGCACAATGTTCGCTGAAATAAGATTTATCGCTATAGCGCCGAATAACGCGGCCAATATAAATTTCAACCTGTTCAAATGAATCGCATTACAATGTCACCGAAACGTCGCGTCGAGACAAAAACACATGTAAACCGACCGCATTGTTTGCCACCACTACATTACTGTGACGGGGCATACGTGCATGCGGCCATTTATTGAAATCGCAAGTACGTTTGCGCATTTTGCGTCGATGGTCAACTGCAATGTCAATGTCTTTGTTGCGGCGCGGACGCATCCGTGCTTCAGCGCACTGAAGCACGGCCATTCCAGCGCCACTCCTGAAGAATTGTTGTCTGGACATCAGAAGTAGTGTTTGAAAAACCGGATGTAGAACGATATTGCACTGGGTCGTGCAAGACATCTGCGTATATGGAAATTTGCACAATAGATGAATCCGATGCAATTCCCAGAATTAATAACTCTTCTGTATACATTATATGTATGGGATTATGCGAAAAATAATAAACTTATGTTTTTCCTTGAATAATGATTCTATGCTGTACGTGTAAATAAACACTTAATTGCGAAGAGAATGATCAAGATAAACCATCGATTATCCTCGCACAGCAAAGGATATTAAAATAAGACGCGGAAAGAAATGCTAGAAAGGAATATTCAGAATTTGCACAACTCTCCTAAATTCGATGCAAAGCGAGCTAATGCCCTGTGGCGAATTACATTTCTGACCAGGTCCATGTGTCCGATTGGGTCCTCCTCCACCGGAAGACCCGTAGGGTGCCGTAAATGCCGCATCGGATAGCATGGAGTATATCGTGACGCGACGTCCAAGTGAGGACAGGACCGTGACTGTAATGCTGGCAGACGAACTCACACGAACAGTGCAAAAATTCTGCTAGCTTTAGCCTTGAAATTACCGTGGCCAGTCAGAAATTGACATAACCAAGTCTGGAAAGAACCAGCTATGATTTAGCCTGACTCTAATTGATAAAATCGATTAATTATCCAGATCACTGATACCGTCCTAGATCTGCGGAGGTTATTTAAGGGGCCTTTTAACCCTGAGGCGGATCCCAACCCTGATGCCAGGACTGTGACGGTCGTTCCTCCGGGTTATCTTGGCTCTTCGAATACGGGGCAGGTCGCCAGCCATAAGCCCGGGAGATTAACGGAGAGAATAGCAGATATTACTAGTCAAAAATAAGATTAATAATGGGGACTATTAAACCCTCCTAGATCTGAATAAGATGAAGTAATTTGTCTATCCATCTACTTACAAATAGCGGAGATTATTTAAGTGGCTTTCTAACCCTGGGGCGGGTCTTTGGCACCTGGAGGACACTATGCGATTACCAGCAGAGACACATCCGTCTCAACCCTGATGCCAGGACTGTGACAGTCGTTCCTCCGGGTTATCTTGGCTCTTCGAATACGGTTCAGGTCGACAGCCATAAGCCTGGGAGATTAACGGAGACTATTAAACTGGGTGCTTGGTTCGAAAGTAAGTTCGGAAGTAGAAATCAATGTCAAGATTGTTTTTCCGTATGTTTGCGAGACATGAACAATGCTGTTAGCAAACAAACGATTTAAGATTTTTTTAAAAAATCTTAAATTAGATAACTTTGGACACATCATTCGTGCACCGAAGTATAACCTTCTGCAAAAAAGTAGAAGGTAAACGGCGAGTTAGAAGAATGAGGCTGTCGTGGTTCCGCAACATTCGACACTGGAGGTCGGTTAAGTACAGGAGAAAAGATTGCCTACCTCCGCTGGTCCTGGGCTTCTTCTATCCACCTCCCAAGCACCAACAGAGACGTGGCCGCTTCAATCCTGAGGCTAGATTTGCAATGATTGTCCTTTAGGTTATCTAAACACTTGGCATATAGGTCATCAGCTATGAAAAAACCAAGCTGTCTTGGTATGCGTCTTTTTGTAATTAGTTTTCCCTCCCTTGGTCATTGCTAGCATTGGACATAATGCTATCTTCTACCTCTATTGATATCGGATTTTGCTATCCCGACTCTTCATGTAAATAGGAGGGGGTTTGCCTCAATATTCGTTCAATACGCCACAAGTGCGTATTGACCTTGTTAGGCAATAGCAATCCTTTTATCATGGGAAAGACCTCCATAAATAGAAGGTCCCCTAGAAAGAAGGAAGAGGAGGATTTATCGGCCATCAGTTTGTGGTTATCATTCCCATGCCATACTGGTTCTGTGGTGAGAAATCCGTC
>JAGXCT010035625.1:34903-73947 GCA_022495035.1 Philopotamus ludificatus | reverse complement strand
AAAAAATAGTTCCACAATACAAAAATCAGGGTCACAGTACCGGAGGCGGAGCTTCGGACACCCATTCCGATATGAAGAAATCGACTTTTCCAAAAATATTGGTATTTGAAATATATCAATAAATGCACGCTTATTTCTGAGAATTTATTAGGCGTAACTATAAATATATTCATTTAGAATCAATAATACTTCGTAAATTTACCTGCGCACTATTGAAATCGACGCGCAAACTTATTCCGTCTTTGCGCCATAACTGCTGGCCTTCAGAGTGGAAAAGGTTAAAAATGTCTGGGGTCTATTTTCATACTAAATATACCCCATCGGGCGACGCCTTGTGTTTCGAGCCGACGTGACGGATCGGTTAAACATGCTTCGTTAACTTAATTATGTATGTATATAAATAAATATTTTACTTATTTTTAACAATCTAATACCTTCAAGCATTCAACATTCGCATACATCAGACATCAATTACAGTAAACCCCCCTATACCGTCGGGATAGGTTCCACGTAATAGGGGACGATATAGGGTTAAGGTTTTTCAATTTTATTTTTTTGATTTAAAGGAAATCAGTAAATCAACACATTCCATTTTTTCACATTTTACGTGTTTACCAGCGCAAATGACTAAGCTCGCGCGATGAGCGATATCCTCTCTTTTTGGCTGACGTAATCTTACCGCAACTTGCCGGGTAGGTAAAACGTGAGCATCGATTACTCGATTATAATTCGTTCCATGGATATAAAAGTAGAAAATATTTTCTTACTGTATGTGTGAATTCCCTGGAATGCTCTGATAACCTCGTTCCGATGAATCACCAAATATTTTTATTTAGTTTCGCAGGATGCGTGTCGATGTCAAACGATCCGGAGCTACATTATGTCATTGCGCGAACGTTATAGGGGTTCGACGTTATATGAAAACCGCCGCAAACGTTATATGAGAGGACGTTATAGGGGGTTTACTGTACGTGCGAAAGTTGTATTAATATTAATTGGATAGGAAATCATGCTAAAATAAAATATATATATTATCTTGGAGGTCTTGGATGTTCGGAAGACCACAAATTTATTTTAAACATACAAGAAACTTCATAACATAATAATATAATAATAATAATAATAATAATAAAATCTAACAGATTCAAACTTGGTATTTACATGTGACTAAAGAAAGGAATAAATCAAATAAATTAAATCTACAAATCCTATGACCGAAACATTTTTTTTTTTTAAATAAAAATATATTTATGTATATTATTTTATTAGATATATGTGTATAATATATATATATACGCCCTCAGCTATGTATATATATATATATATATTTTCAGTCAAATGCAAGATATACTTTTTGTGATCGCAGCTATTTCCACGCCAAACAATATCACACGATTTGAGCCTGAGCAACGTCGGGAGGACGGTCCCGCTACAATTCCTTTGTACTGTCGAATAAAATAGGTGCAACTAACCGTAGAACACGCTGAATGAAATAATATATATTTAAAAAATTTTACGCGACGACTACGACGTCCGATAAAAAAAAACACTGGAATCCGATGCAAAAATACAACATTAATATTAATTAAAATAGAAAAAAAAGAAGAAAAAACACACAAAATAATCAGACGAAAAATCAACGATTGACATTTGTATTACAGATGACAATCACAACGGTAGAAATAGCTGCAATTCGTATTTTTCCATAAAAATTCAATCTCGCCGTCACAATCGACACGCAATATTGACGCGATTAATCCAATATTAAGCTCGTAACGGCAAGATCCGCTAGATCATGTGGCGTACGTGTCGATTATCAGACGCGTGGTTGACAAAAAACTCTGACAAGCATCAAAAACCATACAGATCGTACAATATCCGTAACATTTCACATCAAAAAAATACATTTGTATTGAAAGAATATATCTATTTAATATATATAGATATATATATATATTAATATTTTGCAGTGAATCCCAACAGAGAAGCGTCACAAAATTGCGTATCAGCGTCTAACATTTGTACATTCAAACGCAAATATATATATATATTATTCGTAAATATAAATTTAAAAAATTTGCACGTCCTCGATTAGCGCGTCGATCGATAAATACAAATATCCGACAATAACTCTATACGTAAAACACTAATCTAAACCGCACAGAAGGAACTACCAATCGATAGACATCTCAAAATATTCTCAACAATTCAATTCGAAACATTTATAAAAACTATATCTATCATCGTCGTGTAATCTTATTCAAAATATATATATATATGTAATAGTCGCGTAACGTAACGACGTCCACATTATTGTGAGCGATTTATATTTGCGAGTGCGTTGGGAGTCACTGCGTTACCCTGAATATCATTGAAGATATAAACAGTTGCATTATAAGTACCATAGCATATATTATACGAAATAAAGCGTAAGAGCCTCATTCAAAATTCGGTCAAATAATTTATGATATTCAATTATGATTCAATATTAAAATAATACATATAAATAATAGCGATCTGTGACTTTTTTGAGCGATCTATCGGCGGATCTTGTGGACCGATTCGTATATTATTCGACCGATAGCACCAGTTGCTGAATAATTGATCAATTCCGACTTATCCAGATTATTGTGTATGCATAAATGAAACGTTGACGAGAGATTCAAATGCGTTTGCTTATACGGAAGAACTTTGATATTAAAAAGAATATATTTACAATTCGCAAAGCTCGGAGGGTTAAAACTCATAAAATCCATAGAGAAATCATTCATAAAAACGTGATATTACGTCTTCGATACATTTTGCACCGTTCGGAGGATGCCGAATGAAAAAATAATAAAAACGACGATTTTTTCGTTAATTTACGATTTTATCGTCCAACGAGACAACGCTAAATGATTGAATAATTATGAAAACGATCAGGATATGACTCAAAGAAAAAATCTAGTTGATACAGACGATAAGGAATTTGATTCGGATGAAAAGATCTGAAAAAATAATGAAAACGACGATTTTGTCGAATTTTTTCGTTAATTTACAATTTTATCGTCCACCGAGACAACGAGTAATGATGAAACCGATCGGGATACGACTTAGAGAAAAAAATTAGTCGATACATCTTCAGTGATTCGGATGAAAAGAATCTGACGATTTTTCCGTTAATTTATGATTTTAACCTCTATTGTGACAATGATAAATGATTGAGTAATAATGAAAACGGTCGAGATACGACTCAATGAAAAAAATCTAGTCTATACAGACGATAGAACATCTAAAGAAATTTGGATGAAAAGAATCTGAAACAAAATAATGATAACGACGATTTTAACAATATTTTCGTTAATTTACGGTTTTATCGTCCACCGAGACAACGATAAATGATTGAGTAATGATGAAAACGATCAGGTTACGAATCAACGAAAAAATCTAGTCTATACAGACGATGGATTTTCTAAAGGAATTTGATTTGGATGAAAAGAATCTGAAAAAATAATGAAAACGACGATTTTATTGGATTTTTTTTGTTAATTTACAATTTTATCATCCACTGAGACAACGAGTAATGATAAAACCGATCGGGATAAGACAAAGAAAAAATCTAGTGGATATAGACGATACATCTTCTGATGTAATTGGATTCGGATGAAAATAATCTGAAAAAATAATGAAAGCGATGATTTTGTCGAATTTTTTCATTAATTTACGATTTTGGCGTTTAATGTGCCAACAATAAATGATTGAGTAATGATGAAAGCAATCGAGATATGACTGAAAGAAAAAATCTAGTCGATACAGACGGTACATCTTCTGAAGTATTTAATTCAGATGAAAATAATCTAAATAAATAATGAAAACGACGATTTTGTCGAATTTTTTCGTTAATTTACAATTTCGTCGTCCACCGAGACAATGAGTAATGATGAAACCGATCGGGATCCGACTCACAGAAAAAATTTAGTCGATACAGACGATACATCCTCTGAAGGATTTTGATTCAGATGAAAAGAATCTGAAAAAAGAATGAAAACAACGTTTTCATCGAAATTTTTCATTAATTTACAATTTTATCGTCCACTGAGACAACAAATAATGACGAAACCGAAATGACGAAAAGATCTAGTCGATACAGACGATACATCTTCTGAAGGAATGTAATTCGGATGAAAAAATACTTCCGAAGCCTCGGAAAAATCAATTTATTAGTTCACCGAAGCTGATATCGACATTTTCTTCGTAACGTCCCGAGATTATGTTGAATAAAAATGAACGAGAGTACGAGTGAATATCGGAATAAATCATATTAACTCTGAAATATAATGAAACGATGATCAGAGTATTGAAAACTCATCGAAAAATTTCGTAATTTATTCGTCGATCCAGATTTTATCGACGTAGACCAAAAAACGGTAGAAAAAAATAAATTTTAATAACTTTCCAAATAAAAATATATTTAAATCGATTGACGAGATTAATTAATTTGAGCATAAAACGTCGTCTTAATCGAAATATCGATCAAAGTTCCGCCGCAACATTTACGTAATCGTTTTGTGTGAATAAGGAATAAACTAACGCAATCAAACGTGGAATGAGCTTCATCTAATTTATTTATTAGACCAGTATTGTATACAATTTGTTGCCACAATTTTTTTAACAATTTCACAGCCTTTCCATATGTAAATTTTCATCATATTCCAATTATTCATAAATTATAATAAACCAGTTTTAAATCAGAGAGAGAGAGATAGAGAGAGAAATCCGCAGAGATGATCACAATATTGAATCACAAATTCGAACCAGATTTCAAATGAGAGTCTCATGTACAGTATATCCCGTTAAGCGGTATCCGTCGTAAATAAGCCACGCCAATAAATTAATTGTATACTCGTCAAATCATACGCGAAAAAATTTAATATATATTATAATCGTACAAAGCAAATATTGATAAATTGGTCACAATCGTCACGGATCGGACGCACGACGATTAATCGTCGTGCGTCCGATCCGCGACGACGTTCTTAATTTTCCGCTAAAATGTTCAAATTAACTGGTACAAAAAAAAAAAATATATTAAAATATTATCACAAAAGTTAAGGGATACTTATGGAAATGATTTGATCTTTGCATCAGTATAAATATATTTTGTTACGTTAATGCACTTTTCGTTATTGAACAATATTTTTTTTTTTTAATTTTTAATGTAATATAAATACATCATTTTATAACAATTTATGAAATATATATATACCTGTGCCTTTTTTTTAATATATTTAAAGCAGACAGTAAAACTTTACGAGTCGTAGGCATCCGCAGGGATGTTAGTTTTACATAATAAAATTTTCACTCTATTATTTAAGTATAAACTAACTATGATATCGCACAGAAGCCAAGTTCGCACCATCAACTATTTTTTTTTAATCGTTTTAACATAAAAATCGTGTGAAATCATACGTGGCAAATATATATATATATATATTGAATCGATCGGCGTCGGCGAGTCCGATTTTTCTATTAAAATAAATACACAAGGCAACAATGGCACAATATACATACGAGTGAATAAAGATCTATAAAAAAAAATTTAGAAACAAAAGAGATAATTATAAAAATCGTACGATCTACCCTCGCAATTGCACTGCCGATTAAACGAATCGCACACTCTAATCCCGCGTTACTATTAAATAAAATAAAATAAAATACGCCTCCGAACGCCTCGAAACATAAAATGGATAAATAATCGTTTCGATCGACGTTCGCGAGAGCGTTGCACGGCTGATTTTGTCAAGATTAAAAAAAATATCACAACTAAATAATATACAATATGTACCGGAAATACATAATAATAATAAACACGTTTTAAAAAAATATATATTCGTGTTTAAATAGGAACATGAATATAATAAATTTTATTAACGAGATGAAGAGATTAAGTTCACTTCCCTGACGACTGAGCGCTATGTACAACGACGACGGTGCGACCGATAAATAAATATTTTAAAAAAAAATCACTTAACATTTTTAATCAGGAAACGCGAATCTTAACGAATTTTTATAAAAAATTGCATCAAATTCTTGTTTACGTCAATATATGCGAATATAAATAATCTCACGATTGAATATTATTTTTTTTTATTAATTTAAATGCGAAATTATGTATAAAATGCGTCAGGAAAGTGATTGCGATTTGCACACTTACGACCTAAAAACGCACGTAAACTTGGCTTCTCACAAAATTCGTAACCGATGTTGGATATATATATATATATGTATGTGTATAAAAGAAAAAAAAAAAAAGTAACGCAATAATAACTAGACAAGGCAATAATTAACAATAGATTGGTTGTTGGATAATTTAAAATACATCGTTTCAGTCTATCACCACATACGGCAGAATGGTTAATGGCTCCTCGTCGTACGATGTTCGGACGACCGGCTCGTGCCACTCGCGGAAGCAGCCGACGGGCGCCGAGCCGGGTATCCACGAGGGGCAGCCATTTTTGACACACTTCCCGTCGTCACTACTCGTCACAAAGGCACCGCTGTTCGTTAACTTGTCTACGTGTTCTAATTTGTTAATGTCGCTATCGCAGTTAGCGTCCTCGTCCAGTCCGTCCACGCACAACTCTCTCGTCCTACTGATCACTGAACTGGCGACGTCCTTCATATCAATTACATTGGCATTTTTAACTAAACTGTACGACAGGTCACACGATTCTTTGGGGGATTGCTCCTCGTCCATATGATGAGATGTGAATTTATTCCTAAATATGCTCGACAGGTCGCCGGACGTTCCGTTTATGCCGTCGTACGATGCGAACGCGTTTATGGCAGGCAGACTCAGAGGGAGGAGGGTGATGCTGTCCTCGTACGTGAACTTCTTCACCAGCGTCGGAATGAACGACTCGTAATTGTCGTCCGAGAAGTTTTCTTCGCTCTCCGTCGCGGCGGGGCTCGGCACGTCGTCGGGCTCCGCGACCACGGTCGAAGTCTTTACCTCTTCGTTGTTCGATAACGGAGCGTCTGCGAAATCGACGTCGTCCAAAAACAAGCATCTGGCGTACATCGTCGAGAACGGTCGATACGGAATCGTTATATCGTAATCCAAGACTTCGAAGCAGCCCGTTTTTTTGACGGCGTCTTTTGCGGTTGAATCGTCGGTTTTCTCGTCGTTAATGGTCGTCGTCGTCGGCGGCGGCGATCGAGTACTCGCATCGGCATCCCTATCTAAATTAATATTACTATCACTATCACTATGTTTTTTATCACTATCGAAATGTGTGCCTATGGCATTATCGTCGGTGCTCGGGTCGTCGCCGTTCTTTTCACTGAACGGCGAGTCGGCGGCACTTTCGAAATCGTCACATTTCATATTCTCGTTCATCTCCTCCCACCTTGCGAAATGTTCGTTCTCCAAGGTCAAGAACCATTCGTCGGTGTCGGTGATAGCGTCGGCCGGCTCGTACCTATCGAACGCGATGTTGTTCAAATTTTTAACGCATTTGTCTAAACTGCTATCTAAATAATTATATTTTGGCACTACATTATGAAATAAGTCGCGGGAGCAATCGTAATAAGGCCTCAGTCCCCATACGTCCGTTTTGCACGCTAATTTTTCTGTGGTCTTCTCGGTCGGCGGCTTGCATCGGGAGCCGTTGACGTCGGCTATATGCTCGTTGTGCAGAGCGTCGACGTGATAATCGGCCACGTCCGCCGGCTTATAGTGATAGACTCTGCCGGCCTGACAGTGCACGTCGAGCTTCTCCTTAGGGAGCGCCGAGACCGACACGGCTTCTTCCTTGCTCTTCTCGGTCAACGACTCGTCGTAATCCAATTCGAAGATTGATTTTTTCGGCGACGATATTTTCACGTCGTCGTCGGAAGTCTCGTAACATATGGTGCAAGTACAGGGCGCGGCGAAATCTTCTTCGTGATCCTTCCAGTTGTGATCGATCGGAGGGAGTCGCGATAAAATTGTTTCCAAGGATTCAAATTTGACGGGCTTGTCTTCGACGGCGGGTTTAACGTCGGCCTTCGACTGCAAATCGGAATCTTCCTTGACCTTCGTCGGGGATTGCGGAACGGAATCGATTACCTTCGAGCTGGAATTGGAATCGTTTAGTTCGATAATATCGGCGACCAAGATTGCCTCCTTCTTCAATTGCTTCTGAGTATCGTACGTGGTCAAAAAATCTTTCTTCGGCTTGGCACTCTTGTCTAAAATCGAGGTGGCCGTGATTTTGCCCGATTTTTTGGCCTGCATCTCTATTAAAAGCTCTTTGGTCGTTTTAACTTTTCTTCCGCCGGTCGGTAATGTCGTCTTGATGAAATTAGAATAATTATCGACTTCCACGGAAGGCTTTTTACAACCATTTTTCCTAGAAGATTTTGATTTTGAATCTAGCGCCGACGACGAATCCAGATCGTCTACAACTATGGAGGTATTTGGATTGTTGGGTAATGATAAACCGTTTCGCATGGCTCCGCTCGCGAATAGCGCCGGGGAAGTGGAAGCCGAACTGATTGGAAGAAATGGAGAACCGACGGAAACTGGATCGGAGCTGTGATCCACAGTTCGGTTTTCCGATTTCGTGTGATTTCTGAAACAAATAAACAAAATATTATGATAAATCTATATTATATCGGTGATGTCTAAAATTCGGGGCATTTTTTTTATTATTATTAGTTATTAGGTGCAATAATATAAAAACATATTTTTAATAAACTGTGCATTCATCATCATGCTGTTTCTAAATTGAGCGGGGATTCTGGGCGTGGCCCATTTTCTTATTCGTCTAAGGTATATGATGAAAATCATTCTATATTAGGGGTTGTAGGAAGATAACATCAGAAATTTTGTAGAGCCCTAGCCTAATGCAACACCCTTCTCTATTTTGTCCAGTCTGCCGCCAAGTCACTCCATCTTCTGTTAAGTTTCAATGATGCACCATCCAGCTGTACACTGTCCGACCACTTCAGCCTGGTTTTCCTTCCTTTTGGGCACAGGAAGGCTTGTTAACTATAAGCCTTTTCGGTTGCTGCCTGTCCCGCATCCCTGACATGTGACCGGCCCACCGAAGTCTGACCACCCTAACGACAGCAGTGACCAGTATATCCTTGTATAGTACGTACAGCTCCTCGCTCCCTTCCCAGACTTTTGAGTCAGTTAATTTCAGACTGGCCACGGCCATTTCAAGCCTAAGCTTAAAGGGTTTAGCCTAGTAGTTCCTCCACGTCAGAACCAGTCACATTCTTTGGTCTTATCCTCACCTGTCGTTGCACATCACATCCTACTCCATGCTGTCCGATACGGCATTTCCCCTATGGGTCTCTTAGTGGAGGCCCTAATCAGTCACATAGACATGGTCAGCAATGTAAATTGCTACAGGTCATCTGCTCGCTTTGCATCAACTTTCAGAGAATTGTGAAAGACTACTTTCCCTCTTCCTTCTCCCTTTTCTTAAATCTAATATCACGGATTTCGAGAAAAAACTACTTGTTACACAGATTGAACCGGCCCCAAACTGGTATATGCGGTAAGAGGATGACAAGGGACACAGTTCCGTGTCGGATCGGTCTGACACAGATTCATGCTGGGTACAAAAGGTAGAGCTCTTCGTTGCTTCAGACACACCATTCAATGTCGCCAAATACGACTCCAAATATGCAGCTCAGAATCCTACTCTCCAGAATATCCAGTTGTCGATCAGCTTTGTCAGAGCTCAATATTCAGAACCGATGAGGGTCTTGAAGAGTTTAACTTTGGTCTTCCTTGAGAGAAATCTTGAACGTAGATGCCCAAAGTAGCACCGGTTTTCCATTAAAGTTCTTCTTCATAATTTCAAATGGGTTTCATTATTTTTTGTAATAAGAGAGCCGAGATATGTGATTTCCTGGACGGCTTCATAGCCGTGCTCTTCGATTACAAGCGACGGTACAAGGATTCTTGGCATATGGGCGTGTATTGTATCTTATTGATCCTCAATTCCATGCCGCTCTTATTATTCTTTGTATTATTTATTATCCCTCTCTATCTATAAAAACTACAGTACAACAGGAAACAAATGTAAATCCAAAGGAGCGAGATCCAGAGAATAAGACGGATGTAACAGTAACTCCAACTCGCTGAATGCGGTGCAAGACGATGTTTTGTTATTGACTAGTTCTGGACGAGTTTGATCAAATTTCTATCCAACTGTTGACGATAAACTCTTGTATTAAGCGCTTCATCCTTTAGCAGCTATTTCAAATAAACGATCCTCATGAGGATGCATGCACCTCAAAAAAGGTTTAATCATTTGTCCTGCCAGACGAAATGTGGCATTGACATGCGATACACCGGCGTTAGTTCATGCAGCTTTCATCAGCTCAATTTAGAGTCGACATGCCGGACAAAATCCCCTTCAGCGAGGATCCCGTCGCCGTTGGCCGCTTCCTAAGCGGGTGTACCTTTGTCTCCCATCCGCGAAGGTTGCGCAATCCTGATTCCCCAGTCAGCCCTTGCATTCAGATGATAAAAGGGGCATGCTAAGTCTGATGCAGTACGGTGTAACTGTTGACCTCATTACAACAATGGTTCACGCTGGAACTTTCCTCACTTTAGAATAGGGATGGAGTTGCGGAAGTGGCAAACCCGCACGATTCCACTCAATCGCATCCGGGTGTGAGAATAGTCGGGAGGGAACCGGTTCCTTACTCCGTCCTGACAAACCAGAGCCTACATGGGCACGGTACAAGCGGGGCGGGGGTGTGGGCTCGCTCCCGACCCTACAGGATCCTACTTCTCCCTGGCTCACCAAGTCGGCCCCCAGAAGGGGTGAGTTTGATGTGCATATTGTAGAGTCATCTATCAATGTTAATGTAACAGAGAAACCTGGATTCATCTTCAACGAATCTCATACAACGTTGTTATTCATTGACCTGGTTTATCCAGGAACGAAAAATTGCCCGATCGAAATCTTCGTACACATCACAAACGTGTATGAATCGTTTGATTTGTTTCCGAAACTCATAAACATCCAAACGCCAAGACTGCTCAATAATAATTGTAATAATTACCTTCTTTTCTTGGCTTTTCGGCCGCTAATTTCTCGCCTCGCTCGTTTAGCATCGCGCCGTAATTCTTCGCTATGTAAAGAGGTTTCAGGACCTCCGTTAATAGGAGATCTAGGCCTTTTTGAACCTTTACATAAAAAAAAATTAACATAAATTGACATCCCATCGATTGTAATCGTATCATAATAAAAAAAAGATACTCACATTTATCATTTTGTTCAATTTTTATAGAATTTTTAATAATACTAGTGTGTGTATTAACATCGTCTACGTCGTCCACAAATATCACATCTTGAGAATCAGAATCGTACGCGTCCTTCGACTGCTTCGCACTCCATATGGTGTTGGTTTCCGGCTGCAGTCGCAACGCCGGCGACACCAAATTCAATCCGATGGGCGGATTCCTCGGCGATGAATTTCTGACGGAGGGCGACGCGTTTCTAAAAGCGGGAGATATGATTTTTTGCGCTGGCGATATGATTTTCTGCGCCGGCGAATTGATCCTCGACGTGATATTCTTAAAGTTTGGCGACGACACGCGCCCGGCTTGAGAAGAGTTCCTCAAGCCCGGCGACAGATTGCGTAGCGCTGGAGATGTTAGCGGCTGTCGTTTAAAGTGTTGCTGCAATCTGATGGCATCCGGCGGAGTTAGTGAATCTGAATATATACGAACACGACAAATGAGTAAAGTATCGTTTTTTAATCGTAAAAATTAACACAAAACCCACGTACTTTGTTTGTGCACGCTCAATCCGTGTACGGATACTTGAGGACTGCTCAAACGAGGTGTCACCTATAATTAATAAAAATATATTAGTGTAACGTAAATACGATTAATCGGAGATGTGCGTTCGACGCTTTTTAATGGCCGATAAATTATTATGCAGCAGAATCTCGAGTGAAATTCTCATATTACGATATTGTGCTGAAGACACGATTTTCGATTTACATAAATTCTTGAGCAATAAATCATCACATTTTGGATAGCATTGATATTACGTAAAACCTTTCTATTTTTCAACATCCTTGATCTAAAACTTAGTTCAAACGCTTCATAAACATTAAATCTTTGAGTCGTAGATCTTCGGAATTTCATAAATCGATCATTCATCACTCGTTTTAGTGAAAGAACTAAACGAAAATCGATTCCGATGACTAATTATTGAAGAAAACAATTATTTCCATCGTTACCGTTACAAATCCGTTACAGATTCAATTAAAATCGTTTTTACACGAGCCAGTTTTGCTCTTAAATATAAAATAACATTCAGCGGAGCACCGAAGATATATCATCAATAAAACAATTCTTCGTTTGAATCGAATTTGATTGTTAAATATATTATTTATCAGCGTCGAGTCACATGATCGTCTTATCATGAAATTAGATTCACTTTCGTTAATTTACTATAAAGCAGTGTGAACCGAGAGAGCATAAACTTACGCCGAGATTATATTCGTTGCATAATTTAAAATACGTTTAAACCATCTCGTCGTAAAAATGCGCATTTAAAAAATTGATATATAAATAAAACGCCGGAAAGGGACGTGAATCAATATCTTACCGAAGGAGTGACTGTTGGACTTATGCCCCTGTGGGCGAGAGGTGATTGGCGCGGTGTGCTTTCGGCACTCGTAGGTTGAGTGGCTGGCTTCGAACCTGAAATCAAAGCGTCGGACTGTAAAAAAAATGTACATAAAGATTAATCGACGATTATTTGGGCGTCGTATTGACCTGCTTTGTCCGGAATGACTAGATCGCGCCATCTCTTCACTAGTAATTTGGTACGACGGGCGAGAGCCGTATCCAACGTCCGTCGTCTCAATTCATTAACATGTTTACCAAGTCTGGTGGTCTGAAAATACATAAATCAGTATTATATCGTGAAACGATGTCGATACAAAATACTATTCACGTATATACGAGTCTCCGAATCGGAATATTAATAATAATTACGATAAACTGATCTCCGAACGATGCTGAGTACATACCTCCAACAACTCTTTTGTGATATTGATGTTCTCCAATACCGAAATGACTTCATCGATAGCTCGCATATCAACAACCTGAAAAATCCATAAAAAATACATTTCAATAATCAAAAAATTAAGCGCAATCGCGTCGGTCAACGCATTACGTAACTCGATATTTGCGAGCGGATGAATCAATGCCTTCGGAAGACAATACGAAGAGATACACGCACGTATCGTGGTAAATTTCGGAACTAACCATATATTGCCAAGATTCTGGAAAACTGCCAGAGAGGTCAACTGTACAAAACTATTCTTTACACCGTCTTCTCTCTAACCTGACGAAATATATTTATATAAAAACGCCCATTAGGACTGAACGGTCGAGGGCCACGGACCCTCGCTGAACAAAATCAGTCGATACCGCCGAACCGTTCGTTTTCCGAGCGATCGAATCAAATTTATAAGCGTAATTTTGATTCGAAGCGATCATTACATACGATTTAAATTTGTACGATGTTATAAAAAATGGATTTATTTGCTTCCGAAGTAGAGAGATTCGAATAACAGACGCTGTCGAGATCGTTATGCATTTATTTGAATACAGAATCGTAATCGTATTATTAAAAATTAATCGGTCACATTAATCAATGTGCTGATTTGAATATATTTGATAAAATTCAATTTGCACGTAAGCGTGCAATCGTGGAAATCTATGCCGAGAGTGAAAAAATAGCTTATCGGCATATAAAAAGTAACGCATTGTAATTCTCAACGCAGAGAATTATTTTATTCAAAATTTATTTCCTTTCCGTCGAAGAAATTTAATGTGCACTCAAAAATTATTTTATTATATTGAAAAGAATCGAGATCTATACCTGGAATTATTTTAAATGCTCCGCTAACAGGTATGCAAATTACAATACAAAAAAACTGATTAGAAATTCAATAGAACCCTTTCTCTGAATATAAATCTTCCGAATAAACCATTAACTCGCGAGATTATTTTAAAACATTTTAAAACAATTCAATATTGTAAACTCGTCGACTATATATTACCGCTATTATAATTGAATATGCGTTTTATTTACGGAGATGTCATATTACAAAAGTAGTCCATAACACGGAAATGTATATATTTCATTGATTTGACGTCTTCGTCGGAACGTATCATACTGTATATGTCAAATGATGTAGATTATGTTCATAGTTACGAGCGTTTGTAATAAAAAGCGTAGATTTTCGCATGTCGTGAATGTTTAAATTGAAAATGACCACATTCCTCGGTCATCGTTTCAGAAAAGGTCAATCGTTCATACGCACAATGCAATGGGGTCAATTCTCTGCGACACATATTGCACAAACGTCGTTTGAATCCGTCGCCGTGATGATGTGGCAACACAAAATAAGGCACCGATACGTACACGACTGTGTATCGATGGTGAAGGACGTCAGGGTATCAAGTTTACATGGAACGATCACGGTGTGTATGTGGCATAGGAGTCGAGATTCAATTGCAAAAGATCTCGGGGGATTGTCAAAATGTTTAGGGTTTGCACCGTATGTGGGAGGTCAGATTCCTGCGTTATCAGCCTTACATCGCTTCCGGTCGCATATATTTTAATGTTAAAGTTCATTTTGAGGTTAGGTGATGTATTTGAGCTGAGGGTCGAGCAGGGGCGGCCCGCGCGGCGGGGGCGGAGGGCGGAGGGGCAGGCGGGGGGCGGAGGACGAGGCCGGGGCGGACGGGGCCCGACGGGCGGGCAGCATATGGCGGGGAGCGGGGCTGGGGGCCGGGGCGGGGGCGCGGGCGCGGGCTCACATTGTAGTCCTGGTCCAGGGCGGCCAGCAGGCGCGGTGAGGGCGGTGAGGGCGGCGGACGAGGCCATGGGGCCGCGCGCGCTCTGGCGGTAGTGGCGGCGCGCGCGGGCATGCTCGCCGCCCGGCTGCTGCAGGCCAACTCGGCCCGCCGCGCGCCCGCCCGCCACTGAGCCACGCGCACCGCCGCCCATCGCGCCACCCCACTGCCGACCGAACGAGTCGAGCGCCTCCAGGGAGACGTACTAGGGGCCCAATCGTCTCATTCCCCGTCGTTTTTCTGAAAAAAATACCTATTCTTACATATAAAAATCGGCCAAAACGCCTCCCCTTTCGAAAGATTAAAAAAATATTTTTCACAAATTCGACTCAAAAAATGAGAGTTATTCTACAACATTACGCTCATAAAAATCGTTCTCGTCCACAATTTAACGAAAACTGATCGAATTTACCGAAAATATAATTAAATAATCGATTTTACGCAACAAAATACGGAAAAAAAAATACAAAAAAATATGTATTCAAACGCCGCAATTCATATAGCAACACTCCACAACATATATTATTCAATAATAACATAATAATTTTATTATATATTTCAATATTCAATTTTAATTACATTTAAAAATATATTTTTATATTAGATTATATTTATAATACTATCGAATATATATCATAAGGAATATTATCGTATATTTGATTCATTATTCGTTCAAATAAGTCGTATTGCAAAAATGATATCAAAAAACATGTGTCGATTTTTGTGACGTTATGGCCAAAATCGTCCTATGCCCGCTAGCAGACTTGGGGAATATGATGCACGTTCATTGGCCAAATCTGTCATTTCTGATACATTTGAAGCAAATTAAATTTTTAGGACAATATATGTCCCGCTTTAATTTTATACATACATAATATATTTATTCCTCTTTTTAAAATTCATTACATAATATTTTTTCAACACGAATTATAAATTAATATTAAAAATTATCATTTTGTCTTCATCATTGATTGATTTTTAGTTTTGGTTCGATTTTTTTTAAATATTTTTTTAACATAATCTGATACTAGAATTTTAATATTTTTCTAGTACATTCTTCGGTATAGAACGTTCTTCCAAAAAAAAAAAGAATGGATAAATTTTTAATTTCGCTAAAAATGATGACCTGGATGAAGTGTAAATACATCAATGTACAAATTTTATAAAGCCTATGATACGAAACATGACTCATGAATAAAATCAATGACAGCTGTTCACTACGTGCTATATAAGAAAAAATGATATTGAAAGAATATGTAATAAAAATAATTGGACATGAAACATTTGATCTAAAGCTTCTACGTAAAGTTACTTCGCAAAAGATCGGTGTTTAAAAAGTAAAGATATTATTTTATGTGAAGAGACATTTCCATAAAATATGCCCTAATGTGTTATTTGTAACATATATTAGTACGAAACTCTGTCTTAATTTAAAAAAAAATTGTACAAAATTTAAATATATATATTTTTTTTAATTATTGAAAAAATATATTAAATATTAATGGTATGGTTTGTTATTAATTTTTCGACGTGACTTGTATTAATGTAAAGCTTTTAATGGTCATTATTTATCGATTACAGATTTTTGTAATCGCTCTCGATGACAGACGCATTTCGTCGTGTTGGGACCAAATATTTTAACGATTTGACAAGTGCGGTGCTGCCAGCGTTCGCGAGCTGCCGCTGACGGGCTGCAGTTGGCGGCCGTGGGCCGCGGCGGCGACACTCGGGAGTCGCCATGGCGCGGCCCGCGCCCCACTCCGCACGCACGCTGCACTTCGAGCAGCCTCCAGGTGCTCCACCCCTCCAACCGCAATCCTTCCCTCAAACACCGCGCTCCAACGCAGATTCAAAACAAACGTCGTGCCCCGGTTCGCAGTCAATCGCATGTTTGATATTGACCACCGAAACGAAAACATATGATCGTCCATTTCATGAATGAATCTGACACCGGTCGACGTAATGTAATTGAAACAAATGTGACATTTGCTCGATACAATATAAGGATCGTCCATTGAAATATTATCAAATAAAAAAAAAAACAGTTCAAATAGATTATCATTATTATCACAAACGTCACTGTTTGTTTTAATCGGCACGTTAAATTAAACTACCTGTACGGTCGGATTGTTTTTATATTTTTATTTATTTACCCCGTTGTCGCTTAAATTATTATCATTGTTTACATTCGTTATCAAGAGCGCTCTCGGTATATATATATATCAGGGCCAAATTTATTTACGATTCATTTTATTTTGTAATTAATCGTTGTAAATATTGTTAATTTGGTATGTTTCCAATGTGCGTTCGTTGTAAATTATGTGACCCGATTTTGTTTATAACGATGATTTTAATATGTCGGATGGATAAGTGCTTCTTTCTTGACGTTTTAGTTGTAAAACAAGTGGATTTGCACAATATGTTGATTTTATTTGTATCGAATAATTTATTTAAGCTATCGTCTTCGTTCTTGAAGATTTATTTGATATTTTTTTATTATGATTGTGAGGGTTGTTAACACACTGGTTGTTACGGACCAAGGGAATGTCTCCGTTCTTGAAATAGGTACATTCTAAATCTGGAATGTGAACTTGGTGTTCACCGTATCGTAGCAGATGTGTCACTTGTTGATTTTTCTCCGCATTACTGGGATTATTTAAGAGAAAAAAAATTATCTTCGGCTCAAATTTCTCGAATTCCGTACTAAATACGTTTGAATTCTAGCGCAGAATATATTTTTCAGCCGCTTCTTAATTCAGTGTGTGCTTCATAAAAATAATGTTTATTAAAATTTCAGTAGATTTGAGTGTGACTCAATTCTGCAAGCACTTTGGCACGTCGCCAGTTTGACGTACTACGATCAGCGGACAACAGATGATTTTTATTGGGTTTTACTTGGAAACGACGATTCACGGTCATCATCATCGCCCAAGACCGTTTCCAGCTCCGAATCGAGATTTAATCCGCCGCGATGATTAATCGTTTGTTTTTTGGCGCGAATTTTTTTTCGCGCATTTTTTTAAAAATACATTTTTTTAAGTTTATCACCCCTGTCTTAAATCTTAAAAAAAATGTATAATCACTATGATTTGTATCGCACAATACATCGCATTTAGATATACAAGGTTCTGACAGAATGTAATCATTGTAATTAGACTTGACCCTCGTGTAACACATTAAGTTTCGGTATAATACGATCGATTCTCTTTTTAAACGATTTTGAAATAGCACGGTACAAGAAAATGGATCAATTACCTTTTTTTTGCGGTCATGAAATATAATACACACGACATGATGTAAATATTATTGCAAAATTGTAATAATGAATGATTTTTCTCGAAGCTTACGTCAACATTGACATTATTTTTATGCTGAATTTAATCGAAAACTATGTCAAATAATATCTATAAAAAAAAGGTATGAAAGTCATCTAAAACTATGTAAATTGATACAATTGTCACGTAGAAAATTAGGAGATGCGTTCTAAAAACGATTTGTATTAATAGATTCGAAGAAAAAATTTTGGAACGTATCTCCCATTTTTGTATGTCGCCAGTATATTTCTTTAACACGATAGTGTCCTGAACGCATCTCGCGCGCGTTGAAAATCGATCCTTCTCTCTTCCGCGTCGTTATTATTTATTTTTTATAATAAATATGCATAACATTAATATTTTTTTCGTCATCAAGTGCAAAACCTACTTTGTTGCTCTCTGGGATGTTAACCAATATGTCATGTTTGACTTGTAATAAAGTTATATTCGAATGCAAACATCGTGTTGTTGTTGGACGTATTTATTAGCGATTTTATTTTTTGAAAAAAGAGTCAATTTTAGCAAACAGTTTGCATTTAGCGTCGATTTGCATTGAATTTTTGAATAAAAATATTGTAAACAAATAAAAATTGTATTGTATCATGTGTTGGCATTGTGTGCTTTTGTCATTGCACGTGATCGTACGCTCGAATTCGAACGTCATCCATTTGTCAATAAAAATAATATACAAATAATAATTATCACTGCTGATTTCGATGATATCTTAGATCCAACGTGTCCTTCAACTCAGATTGTCCCGATGATGTCCGTTATTTTAGTTCTTTTGCAATTCTTACTTGATTATTTTAAACACTGCTTACTCCTTTGCTCTTGTTGTCATTTATTGATATTCAATCATCGTAAACCTGCAGCTTCAGTCCATTTGGAATCTCATCTTAAAATATAAACGGGTTTGCTAAATGCTTAGCCAAATAATGATAAAAATCTGAAAAAGTCAGGAGATTGAGGAAGCTGTGGGTTCTCAATTCTTGATTCTCGAAAACGTATTATGTGAAATAATTAAAGAGATGAGTTTGGCGGTTCTCAAATATCCTTCATATTCATCAGATCATAAATTTGTCCTTTTTATGGAGAACTAGAACAATTCTGGAATCTCTGCCTTTTCTTCAATGATAGTCTGCAGAAGACGAATTTTTTCGATGTCCAGAAGCTCCTTGTGAAGAAGTTGAAGTACCGTTGTATTTTAGACGCGTTCCGTCCATGGAATCTTCTACCTCCCTTGGTAGCACTATATTTCTAAAGCTTCTAGCCGGTGTACAAAAGTGAATTCCCTTCTTTCCAGAAAGGTTTTCGCCTTACTGTATGTCTACCACTCTAAAACTAATATTTTAACTTCTAATCCCACCCCTAAATATTTTTTTAGAAGCAATGGTTGTAGTGAAGTCTTCCTTTGTTTGGATATATGACACGTGTCAGTTGGGTGATACAATTACATTAATCCCAAACCATTAAACTATCTTCTTTGTATGGAATATTGTTCCATTTTGCTTTGACGTGGTGTAGTACATGAAGTAATGCTAGTAACTATTTTCAATCCTCCTTGTTCTGCCTGTTCTCGAAGGTCGTCTTTGGTAAGGCTCTTACCAGAAACCTGTCGTGACTCCTCAATATCCTGCTCATCTACATCTCCTAGTCCTGATATATATATATTAACCCTTTAATCGCCAAGCCAATTATATGGATTTTTACTGTATGTCATATAAACTTCAAATGAAATGAAACGGCTAAACATATCGACATTCTAACAATCACAATTGCCTTCAAAAGATGTCCCTGCATTCATTTTCATTTAAAAATATTATATTTATTCATAAATAAATTCGTAGTAGCGTTTGCCGTGGCCTGTTGGTTAGCCGGTTTCGCGTGCCTGCACGCCGTGGCGTCTAAACGGTTAAGTTGATAATTTAGCCAACGATATGCTCTTCTTGTTGAGTCCATAGCTTCTTCGACACTATGTTCATGGATTTATCAGTTAATCTTGCTAAGCAAGATCGATTTTACGTATGATATCCATGATGTTATATATTTTTTTTAAATGTTATCAATAAGTTGTTGATATATACGACGAAGATAATTTACCTTAGAATTGTATATGACTCCCCAGTCTATCGTCTGAATTAACGACGTAGTGATAGGAAAACTACTTAAACTGGAATGTTAAGTCCGACATGTTGATAGGTTGGCATGGAGCGTTATCGTTAAAAATATGTTTTGCCCAGTTTTGAAACAGGTCTCTAGTGATCCAAGATTTATTAATAAAATCCCAAATCACAGGTAAACTATTGATAGTTGTCCCTTTTCTAAAGCTTCAATTAACCGCGTTAATCGAGAAAGTGGGGTCGTAACCGATCCGTCACGGCGGCTCGAAACCAACGACGTCGGCTATTTAGTATTAAATGAATGTATGAAAATAAACCCCAAGCATTTCAATATATTGATAATTTATATATCGCGTAAAAACGCGCCACACTGAGCCACGTTTGCGATTTCACTCGCACTTGCACATGCGTGAGGTATTTTCTCACTCGCATCTTGTACGGTGCGAGTTTTTATTTTTTTTTTCTCAATTGCGGTCAACAATAAAGGGCATTGATTACTCTTTAGACTTTTTTAGGCGCATACAAAAAGTCCAAAAAAAGATCGTGCTTTTATCTCGAACTCTCGTTCTCATAATTTGGCTTCATGAGACATCAAAGGTCCTCCGAGCCGTGGTTTATCAGTCAATGAATAATCTACAGGTTGATTTATGATACGACATTTTAAAAATATATAACGGCTTTCTACTGTACTCTGAGAAAAAAACATATTTTACCAGGATCGTACAAAAACGTCTTAACTTTTGCATAGATCAAATTAAATAATTGAGAGCGATATATTTAATTTTTGTGAAGGAAAACCTATTCCGTTCATTTTCATATATTTGTTGCTCTTGATTTACACTATTTTGCTAGTACATACAATATCTTAGTAAATCCCTAAAATATCTGGAAGTTTTGCAGCTGTTTTGTGATTTTTTTTCTATTAATCAATCTGTTATGGCGGCTCGAAAACAACCGAGTCGTCCGCAGGGGGTCTATCGGAGACCCCAAGCATTTCAAGTCAAGATATGCTTCATAATTTTGATGATATTTTTTTTATCTAATCAATATGACGCGTAAATGATACGTGCTCTCGGGGATGTCTCACCGCAGACTGAGTATTCGCGCCATGTGTCACTAGTACGTTACGTACATCGCACTCGTGGCAACAGAAGCGAATATTGTTGTTTTTATTTTTTTCAGCAACTGCGGAATATAAAGGTCAATAATTATTTGTAATATTTATTCTTTAGTCTTTTTTTAGACAATAAATATTTTTTGATATGTTGGATTTATATTAAAAGAGTTATTCGAGAAAAATAAATAACATCGACACGGCTAGGCTAACTGTGCTTTGAGAAGCGAGATCCTTCTAAAAACGCATTGGGGTTAATGATCCGCATGAACTTAAACGCAATGGCGATCCGTGGTTAAAATATATGATGGTGCCGCGGTAGATTAAAAATTAAAAAAGGTATATTTCAAAAATTATCTGAGGGGCGGGACTGTTCCGATTGCCCCACCCCGCTGTCGCCCCGCTTCCATCCAATACACGACGCTGATAGCGCTGGGGGTGCTGCAGCTCCGTAGTGCTTAAATGTGACGCGTATAAAATATGTATATTTTAAGTTGTTTAAACAGATAAATTTGGTGTTTTGTTTACACGAATGTCGAGTCAATTCCCATAAACAACTCACTGTTCGATATTTCGGTTATCTCTTTGCATTGCAGTGTTATTGTCGTTCAATCGATAATGTAACACTTAATTTATTTGTTTATTGCATCAACTGTTATCAGCGGCCAATAAACAATGCGTAATTGAGGCGTGGCCTCGATAATGTCCAGGCCCTCATTCTTATCGGACAACTCAATCGGATGATTGACGTTCCATCGGCCAGAATTGGCATTGCAGAGAACTCAGTTCTGCGTCCTTGGCGTCAAAATTGCAATGGCCCCGCATCGATTGAGCAACTCCATTAAAGTTGCGATGGCGTACGCTTGTGTAAGGAGGAAAAAAAAACTGTGGAGTTTGAATGCCTAATGAATGAGCACAAATGAGATGGGGAAGGGGCAGGGGTGGATAACGCTCGAGAAGTATAATAATTTCCGCGCAATTCTGGGGATTAAACTATATTGATTTATGGGTTTATCGCTTCGTCGAAACAATACCACGCGAGATAACCTCTGTTTTTTAGCGCTAGGTTAATTAGACGTGTGCAATAATGCAATCTCACAATTTTAGCATGTGTCGATATGGCCGTGTTTAAAAATAATGGCGTCCCTGAGTATTGAGCGCGCGGGAAATCACCGTGGAATGATTAATTTTGACATTTTTGGTTTTTTTTTATTCGTTTGTCTCGGAAATGTGGTCGATTTCACAGGTTTTTGTGCCGAGACTCATGACGAAAAGTTTTTAGCACGCTCCGAGATCAAAAACAAACGCCACGAAATTCGCACGGCACGGCCAAAAAAATCGCAAAACAATGTTGTTTGTATTTTTGTGGCTCGTGATGGATCTTTTTTATGTTTTGTCACACGTGGAAGTGTGAGGAGATAATTTATTGCGATGATCTGTGATTTATTGCGTGAAAAAAATATTATGTTTATCTAAAAACGTAGTTTTAATGATTGTAACAAGATACAGTTGATATTTAAAAATTATAGATGGGTAAAAACTAATTTCAAGTTTTAGATATATTTCTCATAGCGGTTAAAAGGTTAATTAATAAAGATAGCCTTTCTTGACGTGCTTTTTTTCTTTTCCGTTGAATTTATATTTCTTTACCATGAAACAAAACAATAAATTAACAAATGTAAAAATATATACTGTCAGCCCTCCTATAACGCTTCCTTTAAAACGATGTTTTCTACAAAAAGCTAATATTTTAAAGGTCCTTGCATATTTCGTAAATATATGAGAATTGACAATTATTTCGCGAAATAATAGTCAATGCTCATTGTTTGACAAGGGACTTTGTAGAAAACAGTGATTAAGAGGATGCGTTATAGGAGGGCTGACTGTATCCGTGTAAATGGAATCATAGAGCTCATACAAAATAAACAAATACGATCCAAAATATTTAAAACGAATTCATCTGATTTTCTCGGTTC
This sequence comes from Philopotamus ludificatus, assembly GCA_022495035.1. NCBI lineage: Eukaryota > Metazoa > Arthropoda > Insecta > Trichoptera > Philopotamidae > Philopotamus > Philopotamus ludificatus. Next base: position 50,548 of record JAGXCT010035625.1, on the reverse strand, counting down.
GTTGTAGATACGTTTTACAGCAAGAGTGTTAAAAAAAGATACGGTAGACATATAGATTTGGAGGATAGGTTCCATTACTTAAAATCGATTTTTTATGTAAATAAAATAATAAATTTACACGGTTTTCGATTCATTTTATTTATTTAGTGTAGTTATTCGACAATAAACGCACTCGTTTACATATACGCAATCGATGGAATGATTAAATGCAGAAAATTTTCACAGGTTTATTATATTTTCTATATTTAAATGAAAGTTCCCCTTTCCATTTGTTTTCCCATCAATATTTAGGTTAGGATATTTACGCAGATGTTAAATCTAGCACTGCGCGCTCTAGTGCTGCGGAATATGAATAAAAAAAAAATCTAGTCAAAATCTTATTTATGGGAAATGAGTTTTGATCAAATCTAGTCTATTAAAAATCTTAAATCTAACCCTACTGAAGATTAAAAGTATATTTCATAAGTGACTCAATTCAGTACCTGCTCAAACGTCATTCAAACGATATTTTAATTTGAATATCAAACGATATTCAAATTAAATTCTCTTCTCAGTTCTCCATCAGAAAAAAACATTGTTTTCTTTGTAACTTTATACGCGATCGCGAATGAAAAGTGTATTGTGCATCGAGCTCGCGGGCGCGGTTGATATAAACTTATCCCCCCGCCCGCTTACCCTCCTCTGTCCGGCGGCACCATATCCATCATAGCCGCGGACAAATCAGCGACCAGATAAGTCGATCCAAACAATTACCCACTATAAACGCTTAGGGGGCTACTCTCTCTTGGCCACCTCTATAATTATGCTACAAATAACAGAGATTCAGAATATCTATTTATCACCTCACAACCCCTACCGGGGGGTAGCCGCCAGTTTGAGGTACCATACCATTACAATTGATGGTCAGCATCTCTTATAAACAATCTTTTTATATTATAGTCAACATAATCCTGCATGGAATTGACTAAAAACCCAAGTAAACTTTGATAAATACTTAACAAAATATGTACATGTATGTGTACACATATCCTTATGTGTATAAAAAAATCTGGTCTCTAACGTATTTCTCACCACAGACAGTATGCCCTGGGAAGGAAAACCCTAATCTGTTGACTAATAATTGGTCAAGTATCAATACTTTCGCTCCTCTTCCTTCTTTCTATGGGACCCCTATCCGAGCAGGTATTTTCCATGATGAAAGGATTGCTATTGCGCGACAGGGTTAATAATCACTTGCGACTTGCTACTTAAGACTCGTTTTGGGCAGATGTGCGTATAGGTGTATATGTGTGGTCGCTTGCTACTTGTCACTTGTGACTCGTTATACGCAGATAACGCCTTAGAGAAGAGAATAAACGAATACCGAGACAAACCCCCTCCTACTTGCCTGGTCAACTTGCCACAGTCAAGTAGGAGGGTACAGAGGGTAAAATCCGATACCAACAAGGTAGAAGATGTACGTCCAATCCCAGCAATGGTTAAGAGAGGGAAACTCTTTACAAAAAATCGCATACAAAGACGGCTAGGGTCCCCGCAGTATGGACACGAAAGGGGAGCCCTCACGTCACGTGTGAGACTCAGGTTCCTTGGGCCTCGACTGCCATTTGAGAGTTTTTCCACAATTTGCTTGGGGGTGCTGCAGCTCCGCAGTGTATATATATCAACGAGCTGCTGTTAATGTAAAATAAGCCATAACTCGAATTTATTTAGATAAAATAGATATTCCTATTCCTGAGTAAATAATTATCCGAGTGTGTCGCTTACATGAGCGATGAGTAAGCAGACGACACGCCGGTGTGTCGTTAGCTAATTCCATTTTTTTATGTTATATATCGTAAACCATCTAAATTTTTATGATGATTTTTTTAAAATAAATTATGAATTAATTTTAGTCAATTGAACTTATCTCTGCTTTTGCAATATATATATATATTTGTAACGAAATTTCAAGGGCTTTCGAATGTTTTATCTCCAGTCAGATCATATTCCATGACTTCGAAGGTAATAATTATCGAATTTGAACTTTTGCTTTTGTTCGAAACGGCTGCTGGCGTCGAGCTAGTTTCGACAAAAGTTAAAATCTTCGCCTTGAACCCATTTAACTCGTTTTTTTTTATATTTTATTTACACGTTAACACATTTCGGCTTTCCTTCGTGTTCGTTCAGGTGTTCAAAGTCGTCGTCGGCCAAGTGGGTCAATTTTTAAATTCTGTACAATTTTTTTCTCCTCTCAAATATTTAATTACTGTATCGATTGTGCCATCTCTCGTATCTCTCGTTACCGATCGCGTTTATAACATAATTAATATCTAACGAATTTATTTGCCATGTTAATCATTTTCGCTTAGGCTGATAATGCAATCTATGCTCGATATTATCATAAATGATTAATTGCACCGAAAAAAATAAATATATATATAAAACTGAATCATCGAGCGTAATCGTTATCAAATGTTGTGTTGGATCATGTTGGTATGTTTTATTATTGTTGTGGTTTTAACGCCACCAGTTAATCTTGACCCAAATTTCGGGGTATTGGACAAGTTTTGTTGCGATTTAAAAATAATTATCGTTTCCCAATCGCCGGTTGTATACCCCTGGTATATGGAAGCGGCTTATGCAAATACGCCCACATTTAGCATTTCCCCCGTCGCAGATTGATTTTCTTCTCCATCTTCTTCCGTCCTTGGCGGAAATTTCTTTTTTTTTTCACGAGTGCCGCTCGGTTGTTGCTGGCACACACTGTGCATCGTAAAACTGATACCGGTTTTATTTATTTTTTACCGTAAAAGTAAACACGCTGCGACTCCATGACATTTTGATTAGAGTTAAGTGATGCTATATAATGGAATGATATCGTTTTTATTATTTTTTCCTTGAGAAAATCATCGAAATCGTTGTTTAACCATATTTCAATACCAAAAGAACTTCTATAAAATTTAATAATCAATTTTATTTTAAGCATTAATATTTTTCTATGTAGGAATAATTTTATTTGTAACATATTAATATTATTATCGGATCCAAAGTCGCTCAGTGCCAGATGTGTAAGATTCGATTGTCTCAATAATTAGACACCGAGGCCAATTTGAGATAAAATTAACGCAAGAGCGGGCTCGATTTATGGAATTATTTAAAAAAATATGTTTTAGGATAATTTTTTTTTTTTTTATGACTGGAACGATATTAAATCGGTGCATATTACGTATTTAATTTAAAAAATGTAGAAATACGTAGCAACTCTGTAAATAACGGATGCAAACAGTATTGGATGACAAGAATTCTCGTTGCCCGCATCCAGCGCAAAAAAATAAAATAAAACGGATTCAACCGCCATGATAAATAATTTATTTAGATTTTTTAATTATCAAAAAATAACAATATACAATCAACCCTTCTATAGCGCCGAAATCGGTACCACGCCATTTAAACCCACCATATAGAAAACTATAGGATCATACACAATTTAGGGTTTTTACATTAATATATTTTAAATTAACCTATATTTGATCAATGAAAATTTAGCGTATTGTTAAAAATAGCTATCTAGAATAAAGCGCAATAGGAGGGACTTCCGGATATGCCGGAATGCGCTTCCTGCTCTATAGCAGGAAGCGCAATAGAAAGGTAGACTTATGTCTTTTTAAAAATGATCTATTGAATGAAATTTCTAGTTTTTTCTTTCCGAAATTGTAGTAACAGTTCATATTCTTCAAATTCTGGTTTAAAATTTGAGATACTAATCACCAGTTACAAAATAAAGAGCATCGAATAAAGTACAGCCAACCCTCCTATAACGTTTCCTGTAAATCTCTGTTTTCAAGTCAATTTAGATATTTCGTAAATCTATAATACATTGCCGAGCGAAATAAAGGTCAATCAATGCTCTTTGGTTGACAAGGAATTTTGTAAAAAGCATTGATTTAGAGGAAACGCTATAGAAGGGGTGGCTGTATTACTATTTGGTGTAGGGAGTATACAAAAAAATCGTGCCATCCAACAGGTCAATATTAACACAATAGTTTTTTACATATAGATAAAATCTTTATGTCCAATAAAAAAACATTGCGACTCACTGGTGAGACGCTGGCGGTCAAATTTATAGAAAATTAGAATCCATATAAGAAATGCATAGGTTTTGACGTTTGTTGTCTGCAGTATAAAAAAATAAGCTTTTTTTTATCGATTCAAAGAATAAAATAAATTAGATCGGTTCTTATAACATTCCCCCCACCTTTCTATCAACTTATTAATACCATTGAAGTAAATTCCCTTGACATTGAAACAAAAAATGCATTAGGGTAAGTTCCCCCCGCTCTATTGCCACTAACCCTTTTTGGCAATACTATACAAAAAAAAAACTATAAAACAAAAACGTCTTAATTTTTGCAAAGAAAAGCATATCCCCCTTATTTTCATGTATTTGTTGGTCTCGATTTACACGGTTTTTCTAGAACCTAGAATATCTTAATAAATCCTTAAAATATCTCGAAGTTTTGCAGCTGTTTTGTGATTTTTTTTTCTATTAACCAATTCGTCACGGCGGCCCGAAAATAACCGACTCGTCCGAAGGGGGTCCATCAGAGACCCCAAGCATTTCAAGTCAAGATATTGATGAATTCATCATTTTTTTTAATTTGAAAGTTATTCATGATATGCTTTATAATTTTGTCGATAATTTTATTTAATCAATATGACGCGTAAATGACACGTGCACTCGACGATGTCTCGGCGCAGACTGAGTTTTTGCGCCACGTGTCACTAGTACGTTTCATTCGGACTTGGCACATCGTACCGGATGCGAGCGAGGAAAAACATCGCACTTGTTGTGTTTATTTATTTTCGCAATTGCGGAAAATTAAGGTCAATTATATTTATTTTTTAGACTTTTTAGACAAATATAAAAAGGTTGTGACAATTAACGTATCTCCCAATTTTTAATGAGCTCCAAATCCCTGAGAACGCGATTGCTAATTCTAAGATTCCACTACGAAGATTAATTTCTTAGTTTTCACGTAAAATTCACGTGATCACGTGATTCATGTGATGGAGGGGTATGATTTTTTTTTATATAAAGTACCATTTTAATTAAATAATTTAACTAAATTAGTTGTGGATATTGTGTTGGATATAGTGAAAAATAAAAAAATACGTTTTAAAATGAAGAAGATGAACCCCCATGACAGGAAAATTGCGAACAAATATAAGCAAAATAAAAGTTTTCGCGAAATTGTAGCATTGGTGGGGTTTAGTGACCGCAATCCGCAGTGACTAAATTTGTAAAGAATACTGGGTCAATACTAGTAAGAAGGTATTGTCGACGAATTTATCAATTCTTGACTTGAAATTTTTGGGGTCTATTTTCATACATTCGTTTCATACAAAATATACCCCATCGGCCAGCGGCGTTGGTTTCGAGCCGCCGTGACGGCTCGGTTAACGTATACATATCTCGATTCATTTCCGATACGAGTGCGACAACACTCGCGGCATCTCTTTTCCTCTCAATCCACGACCACTCTGCTGCATAACATCTGCAAAATTACACTCTCGACTCCGGATGTTTTTGTTTATATTAATTAATTCAAAGAAGATTAATATTAGATATTGATTTTCCTTGTGGTTTCTTTGGATACTTTTCCTTGGCCGTTTTTTCCGCGGTGTTTCCGTGAGTCATAGCGAACATTGTCCGTCTACTTTCGATAATTGGAAAATTGTCTGAGTCGACCGCACTCGACTCGATTAAATTTATAGTGCGACGATCATTCATGTCGGCTTATCGAATTAAACGGATTCAATGACGCGATTAGACCACAGATTGATTTTCTAAATAATACAAAAATGCGATCGGATTACGCGTGCGACTTTTCACGGAAAAGTCTGAATATTTTAACGCCAATAACTAATTAATGGCGCCGTGTTTATTTATAATTGCAAATTGTCGCGAGTGCTCTCGATTGTTCGAAAATATATTGTGGTCGATATTTTTCGCCGTGTTTCCTTGGACAGGTTCAGTATTCCAACGGGCAGCATGGCGACCGAACTTGTCCACATGTCGACCGGTACGTCATGCATAATCTTATCACTGTTGAATATTATTGCGAAATGTCAAATCGATTTGCTCATATGGCATAAAGGAAACCATATTTGTTTTTATTATTGCATGGATATTTCCAGGGATCAACGATACCCTATGTAAACGGATGCGTTTATGGCCGGATTAAGTGTATTTTTACGTTCAATTTATTCTTGTAAATCTATATGATACGTTTCCGTAGGAAGTCAGATAAAATTTATACGCGGAAATTTAGTTTTTCTCAAAAAAAATCTTTATTTATACATCAATAATAATTTTATTGTAATACTTTCCGATCGGATCGTATCATGTAGCCATTCTGTCTTTATCTCCTCAAAATGTTGGCAAAACGTCGTCCTTTTCGTCTAACAATGTCAAGGTAGATCGGAGGATTATTTTACTATATGAAGGCCTAATAATATAATAGATTATTAGATACTTTTTTCGTTCCGGTTCAATTAACCTATTCGTCATGGCGGCTCAAAAACAACCGCCTCAAAAATAATAAATATGCTTCATAATTTTGTCGATATTTAAGATTTTTTAACTAATCAATATGACGCGTAAATGACGCGCGCACTCGGCGATGTCTCGCTGCAAACGGGGCTCTCACAGCACGTGTCACTCGCACTCGGCACATCGTATAAGTGTTAGATTTATAATAAGAGTTATTCGAGAAAAATCAAAAACCCGGGGTGGTACCCAATATAATCAAATAACGGTGTTTTTTCGGTTTTCGGTTCAGTTCCGACTGATTACTTATTTTATTCATTTATATAATTAAAATATACAGGTTTTTTGGGTATATTATATATATTTGTGATTAAGATGACGATTGACGTCCAGAAAAGTTGATTTTTGTAAAAAAAAAAAACTATCCCCCTCATTTTCATGTATTTATTGGTCTCGATTTACACGGTTTTGCTAGAACTTAGAATATCTTAGTAAATCATTAAAATTTTGCAGCTGCTTTGTAATTTTTTTCTATTAACTAATCCGCTACGGCGGCTCGAAAACAACCGAGTCGTATTAAGGGGGTCCATCAGAGACCCCAAGAATTACAAGTCTAGATATTTTTTTTAAAATGAATAATATCATGAAAAACTATTCATGATATGCTTTATAATTTTGTCCATATTTTGGATTTTTTTATCTAATCAATATGACGCGTAAATGACACGTGCATTCGGCGATGTCTAGCCGCACACGGAGCTCTCGCAGCACGTGTCACTCGCACTCGGCACATCGTATATATTCATTAGACTTTTTTAGACAAGTTCGTGAAGTGTTGGATTTATAATAGGAGTTATTCGAGAAAAATAAAAAACCTGGGGTACCCAATATACTCCAATAACGCCTTTTTTCGGTTTTCTGTTTAGTTCCCGCAGATTATTTATTTTATTCGTTTTAATAATTAAAATATACAGTTTCTTGGGTATATTATATGTACAGTAATCCCCCTAATAACGCGTCTTCCGATAGCGCAAATTTCAAAAAAAAAATCACGGCAGTGCAAAGATTTGTTATTTCTTTTTGTTTTGTTCTTAGTTTTGGCAGATTTGTATTTTTTTGAGGAAATACCCATAATTCGGTATGTGCTTCATTATCCCGATAACGCATTGCTCTAATAACGCGGTCCCAACTTGAGCGTTATCGGGGGGATTACTGTAATTGTGATTAAGAAGATGACGATTGACGTCTTCCATGACGAATATACTAGAAACCAGAAAAGTTTTGACCATCTATCGAACCGAAATAATCCGATTTTTTTTTTCGGTTCAGTTCCGCTTTCGTTTCCGCGAATATAACGGCGTTTTCAGATTTTTTATTCAGTTCCGGTTCGAAACCCTGGTCAAGATACGTCAGGGATAAGTATACCAACACGAGAAAAATAACAATTATAATATAATAACACGATTTTTGGTATAATATTCCGTTTTACACGGGGTTTGTTGTAGGGGTAGGGTTTTACCCGTCTATATGAATAAATATCGATCGACTGAAACATAGTTTTTTCCTGTTTATGTTTGTGATCTTGGAACGATATGACAAATCTGTTTAATATTCAGGGCTATGTTCCAAAATAATCCCGAATGACCCTACCGTCTGCGAAACTTTAGAACATTCAGGGTCCACGAATGAATAGATTACGTTGTGGGTATTCATTATCGGTGATTAGATATCCCACGGTTTCTGGACTGAAATAGTTTGTTTTTTTTTCTATAATTTTATGCAACCGGAACTGTGAGACGAAAATGTGATTCGTCCAAGGGTTTGAAGGGATCAAAGAGAGAGTTGGGACGAACTTTGGGACAGATAGGACACCACCCCGCAACGTCCAGACCGACTGCCACATCTGGGTCAATCGTCCATCTCTATCGACCATGGACGCGAGCCAGGGTTGCTGGTGCTCCACATTCGCATCTGCCCCCCACCGCCATCCACTCCGCTCGATCTCAATTGGATCGAGTCAACGCTCCTAATTACTGAGTCATCGTCTGCGTCGAGAGCGCTTTTCGATTCGTGAGCGCGATTTCTTTCATGATGTAACCATATTCCGGCCTCAAGGTTCGGCCGCCACACCACTCGCACTGACCCGCGCACGGCTCATCGTGGTTGTGCCACGGGGCAATTAAGTTATTATTAAACGTGTTATGTGTGTTGTGTTGTGTGCGGTGCGACTTGGCCCGTCCCGTCACGTGCGAATGGGAGCGGCGACTTTTTGGCACACCCTGCCCTTGGCACTATCGAGCGTGTGATGACCGCGTGTCACCATTGTTGACATGTCACCGTCACAGACTCCGTCTGGAGACGGTGGGTGGCCGTCTTCGGAGGCGAGTCCCGGCCGGCCAGTATCTGGGTCGACAATCGTGGGTCAGTAACCTGGTCTTGATTTCATGGGACACTGTTCAGCAAGCATTACTTTAAAATAGTCCTCATCAGGGGCGACTCGTCCTTAGGGGCAACCGGGGCACTGCCCCACACACATGTGTTTAGGCATTCTTGTATCCGCTCTGGCCACGTGGTTGCTAGCTTTGACGCGAGCGAGTGTTGTGTACAGAAAGTCGTTTTTTGTTTGCTGTCTAAGTCTGTTCGGGGCAAGTTTTTACCTGCCCCTGGACACGTGATCGTTACCATCAGTTTAGCTGTTGATTCGACGCGAACGAGTGTTGTTGTTTGTTTGTCAGTCAGTAGAGGTAAAGAGAAAAGTTCCGTATTATCGTATACAGAAGGTCGCTTTTCGTTTGCTGTGTAAAGCTCTGTTTGGGGCAGACCTGTATATGCTCCGCTGGTCTATTCCATAATTCGATTGATTGCCGATTCAAAATTTTAGAACGTTCATGCAACCGTGTTTCACATACTTTTGGAACAAGAGTTAAAATAAATAAATATTAATAAAAATGATTTCTTAGTTCGACCCCACTGTACTAAAATAAAAATGGGGTGGGGCACCTCAACCTCATCATGCCCCATCTGTTTTTAAAGTCACGAGCCGACTCTGGTCCTCATCCATTTAAGGGTCCCATCTTCTCACCTGATTCTTAGTTCAGCAGTCATTGGAATCGTTATTAGTCACGTGGGACTGAAACAATTAACTGATAAAGCCCACTTCCATTAGAGTGTCTTACCTTGTAAGATACTTCTGGTTATGGTTTTTATCTCCAGTTATTGGAATTATCATTATGTAATGCTCTTCTGTTGAAGTGTCTCATCTTATCAACCACTTCTGAGTCGTTATTCAAAATCATGGCGATTCTCAAAATTAATACACCACTAGAACAGTCTTCCGACGTAGTTTTGTCTTAGGATCTGATCTACATCCACAATCATTGGAATTTTCATCAGCGATATAGGACTGGAACAATTTGCTCTGATGCAGTCTTCTTCTATTGAAGTCAGTGCCGGATATCCCCTTGAGCTCATAAGGCGCGCCTGGGGCCTCATTAATTCAGGGGGCCTCAAAGTTCAGCTCTCAAAACGATTTTTATTTCTTAACAAAAATAAGTAATAATTTAGCAGCATTCCCTTAATTAAAATGACAAATGAATAACATCAGATATGGCATGTTTTTCAGGTAGCTACCCTCAAGGTCATATTTTAAACCATACTTATAGAGTGTAGGGTGGTGAAAATATTTTGGCCTCAAAATTAAATTGCGCCTGGGGCCTCAAGTGCTAAATCCGCCACTGATTTGGGATCGTTGGGATTTCCATCATCCCACATGATTAATACCCTCTTCGGCAATAATGTCCCATCTTATAAAGCCTTTGTTTTAGTTCTCATCTATTGAAATATTCCACCTTATGGATTTACAGTTATTGGAATCTTCTTTATGCAAACCTCTTCTATTTAAGTGTCAGAATTTTTCGGCTGTTCTTCTGATTCCAAGTTTTTTTTTACAATCATTCTCGTCATATTAATACAGAACTGGGACAGTTCTTTGATGTAGTATTAACTTAAGAAGCACTTTTGATTACAAATCCTTATCACAAATAGGAGATGATTGAGGAACAATCTACTATAATGTATTATATGGTGTTTCAGCTTGTGAACTACTTCTAATTACAGTCTTTATTCCTTGGCTTTAGAATTAAATTATGTTTGAGACAACAGTAGGATTGAATAAATAAGATTGGAACAGTTTATTCTTGAAGACTTTTTACTGTAGAACCATCACTAGCATTGATACGACAAGGATCAATTAACAATCTTCTATTGAAGTAAACCATTTTCACGTTTTTTTTCTATAATCTATTATTATATGAGGGACTCTAGCTGTTGTATACATCATTAGTATTCAGATTCATGCTTTAATTAGGGCAATACACAATCAATATTTCCGTTTATACGGTAGATTGGTTCTAGAAAAACTATAAAAATATAATAAAAAGAGAAAATGTGAAAATCAGATACGCACAATAAGTTATCGGGCAGAACCGCGTTGTTTAGAAATCGTTTAACAAAAAAAAACATTTTCTTCAAAATTACTTGAAGAATCCTATATTCGGTTTGTTGTTTGGTTTTTTTTTGCGTGGATCGTTGATTGGGATACGTTTGAATTGTTTTGCAGACCCTGTTGCAAATATCTGTCGGTTAGAATCTGCTGCATTTGTGTCGTTGCAAGACAATGGATATAGCAGCGTGACTGTTCCGAAGAAAAAATAACGCGATGCGTTCACTTGAATACATAGCACGATGCATCTGTTTATTCGTATTAATGCACATGCTAATTGATTAATTAATGGCGGAAATTATTTATTACACGATTTGAAAAAAAAACATGTAATTATTTCAATTAAACTTTAAAGATGAAAAATAATCGAACGGCGAGTCTAAACGAACAACGAAACGTTTATTATTCAACCGTGACCTTAAAAATTGGATTGGATAATTATACGGTGTGTGTTTGTGTGTGTGTGTGTGTGTGTACGTCGGGGATTTTTATTTGTTTATTTATTTATAAAATATCGCGTTACAAAACCGAATTGGAAAGCGATATCGTTGCACCACAAGACTCGTCGACGGCTCGCGACCGCCATAATCGACTCGCGTGTGACTCGTTGCAATCGAGTCTCTGCGTCTCGACACCTACACGACGGATACGGAAAAATTTGCGCTTCTAAAATCGGGCATCGGTTCAAAGGTCAAACGCGTGACGAGAGATGAGGCATCGCGGACCAATCATCCAATCTAGCAGCACCGGGTCGCGAGGTTGTCGACTCACTTTTCGTCGGGTCAATAGCTGTGACAAATCACGAAAAAAACCACGTGAAACTATGTGCCGATGCAAAACTGCAACGTACGCTCACGCGCAAGAACGTAAAACGGAAAGAAATGTCATTTTTTCTGGTGCGTCACTTTAACCCCAGTTTATCACCGGTTGTCGTTGAGTTAGCACGTCGTATTTGGTATCATTTTGAAGCTCTGTTTTTACTCTTGCCATTTTCTTTGCCGTGTTAGAAGAATGCAGAACCCTGAGATTAAAGAGACACACTTGCGGGTATTTCATGCTGTTTTTAATTGATAAAGGATTAAAGCCAAAAGAAGCTACACAGACCATCTGCGATATAGATCTGCGAAACAGATCCATTTCTCTGAATAATTATTACTGGGGATAAGAAATGGGTCCCTTACAGTAATGCCAGAAGAAAAAAACAATGGTTATCTTTAAAATACGTACCTGTGCCTACTCCTCGGCCAATATTATCATTGAAAAATGTTTTGTTATGTGTTTGATAGGATATAATTCATAGGAATTATTCAAATCTTGTCAGACAGTTATACTGTGCCCCATTAGAAGGAGTAAAAGTGGAGTTACTAAAAAAACGATCTGTTCTGGTTAACAACAACAGGAGAATTTTATAGCATGATAATGCAAGACCTCATGCAGCAAAAATCACCCAGGACAAAAACAGGGAACTAGATTTGTAACTTCTGCCACATCCACCGTATTCACTTAATATAGCACCTTCCGACTAGCATTTATTTGCAAATGTTGAACAGGCGAAAAATCACCTGGATTCATATTAGAACAGTACAGCTAAAACCCCACTAACACTAAAATCGGGACCGTGTAATTTGGAGTCGTGTAATTGGGGGAGTGAAGCCGTCCGGCTGCGTGCGTATAGCCTGGCACGTGTTGAATACACAGACGGTAGCCAACGATTGACTGTATGTGAATGCGACCGCGCAATTAAGAGATTTGCGGCGAATATTTCAATTCAGCGCTTAATTCGGGGTAGTGTAATTGGGGGTTCCACTGTAAACCGCCAGAGTTTTACGAGAATGGAATTAATTTAGTTGCCTATGTTATGGAGGAAGATCACAGACAATAAGAGAAATTATATAACAGAGTTATATTATGTAGTTTTTTTCTGAAATATTTTTTTTGTTGTAGTAAAAAAAATGTCATTTCTTTCCGTTTTACCTATTATAAACCTAATTGCTATATATATTTATATGTATGTTTTGACAAAATTGCTTTTACTCGGACGAACCGTGCAAACATTTAAAAATCCAGTCAAAGTTAGAGTTTTGGTTAATCAAATATATTCCCAAAGATTTTACAAAAATGGAAAATATATTAACTTAATTGCTAAATATCATTATCCATCATCATTTGCCAGCAACAAGGCTCTCACTCGCTGAGGGTATTGGCCTTGTCAGACTCTCGAATGGCAGTCGAGGCCAAAGGAACCTGAGTCTCACACGTGATGTGAGGGCTCCCCTTTCGTGTTCATACCGCGGGGACCCAAGCCGTCTTGGTATGCGATTTTTTGTAAAGAGTTTCCCTCTCTTGGCCATTGCTGGTATTATGGAAAAGACCTCATAGAGGGAAGGAAGAAGAGCGAAAGTATCGAGACTAGACCAATTATTGGTCAATAGATTAGGGTTTTCCTTCCCAGGGTATACTGTCTCTGTGGCGAGAAATCCGTTAGAGACCAGATTTATTTATGCACATAAGGAGATGTGTACACATACATGTACATATTTCTTCAGGGGTGCACTATTTTGTTAAGTATTTATCAAAGTTAGTTTAGTCAACTCCTTTCAGGATTATGTTGACTATAATATAAAAGATTGTTTATAAGAGATGCTGACCATCAGAGTCTGAGTCAGAGCTGAGAGTGGCCGTCCACTGGCGGTTAATATTGGATGGTTTGAGATTCTCGTATGGAGTTTCGCCGTAAAAAAAGGTTGATGAGACCTCGCTATTTGGTGGCGAACCGTCGCCCTATAACATTAAAGGCAATTAAAAGCTGTGAAGATATACTCGATTGAATTTGATACTATGATAATATTTCAATTGCATTTTTTGATAATGGTTGACTTAAAAATATTATATTACCAAATGCAGTAAACTAATATCTAAAAAAAACATTGACATAATAAACTTTAATCTTATATCTATCATTCGCCTTTTTTTCTGAAATCGAATTTTCATAAAAAGAATTTTTGGTAGTAGAATTCGAGATCTATCCCATAGTCGCCCGTACTGATAGATCGTTTGCGACCGATTAAATGATGTAATTGATGCTCGATCAATAAGACCACTTGTGCAGACGCTTTATTTATTTTATTGTTATTTCAATTGCAGAGGTGACACGGAACATTTGTGCGATGATGAGTTTTATAAATGTGGTTCAATCTGGATTGATCTATTTCGGTGAACAATGGTGGGCCCCACCTCCATTTTTTTTTTATCTCGGTCGACCACGAAAGCATTGCGCGCTTATAAAATCGGCGATGAGCTGTGACAGGATCGCTAACGAGTCCCACATTCGTCGTGGACCAATGGTTCATACAGCATTTGTAGCAGTGTTCTTCGTTAGGATAGTGTACAACTCCCTGTCCTCAATGATATTAAACTGTTCTTGTTCACTCCGTCCAGTTGAAGATGTTCAAAACCACCGTTTGTCTTATATGACTAGTTGAAGAAGGCAGTACTAAGTACCTCACACTATGTGTCTGAAGTATTCTAGGTCGTGGTGACTAGAAGTTCTGGGTTCTTCATTCCCTACATAACTATTAGCTCCAATTTATCATATCTTTTCAAAGAAGTTCCCACCAGCTCCAAACATCCATTCAGTGTATTTGTTCAAAAATGTCAACCAAATTGTTCATGTAACCACTATAACTACCATGCCTTTCAAACTCACCAATATAAAGTCTCAGTCCTCTTATAACGAAGAAGTCGGGACCACCTTATACAAAATACGCGCTATATAAACCAAAGGCATTCATAAAAAAGAGGGTTATATTAATGTACACAATTATCGAAACCCGGATAAAATATAAAAATAAATATTATAGATGTTCACCCCACCACAACTCGTTCACAATCCAAGAGGCCGAGTACCTTTCTCCGAACCATTTTTTTTTACATTCCAGATGACAAATGAATGGTCATAAGATAAGACTGTTATTTTTAGAACAATCACTTGATTCTTACGATTATAAATCAACCGAACGGCTAGTTAAACTTTATAAATACTGCTCGAAAAAAAATATCCAGATGTGGTGGACCGTGGATGATGATGGAAACAAATCCATTACATCCGGATATGAGAGTTCAAAGGGTTAATCAATAAGTCTGGAGATATATAATCATAACTTGATTTATCATCTCCAGACAATTGATTTATCATTATGGACAGGGATCATTTTTAGGGTGGGGTTTAAGTTTACGAGGGTTCTAAAAAATGCTTGTGAGGGGTTTTTTCCTATTAAAAAAGCACTTCTGAAATACTGTCAACTCTCCTATAGCGCCAAGATAAGAACCACGCTATAGAAACCCGCCCTATAATAGACTAGGCATCCATACAATTTTGGGTTAGGTTTTTTAAATTGTGTTTTGTGAATTATATTTTGTTGTCAACCAAAAGGCATTAACCTCTTTTCGCCTTGAAAATTTAGCCTTTTGTAAGAGGGCACTGTAAGAAAGACTGTCGCACGCGCTATAGAAAACAACTATATAGCTGGGAGCGCTATAGGAGGGTTGAATGTACAATTTGTGTATGGTGTTTATCTCCTTCAGCAAATCTGTCTATATATTTATTTATTTATTT
>JAGXCT010035625.1:0-33782 GCA_022495035.1 Philopotamus ludificatus | reverse complement strand
GCGTTTGACGTTTTAGTTTCGTGTTCGATTGTCTGTCACTCTTCTTTAATTTCCAATTGATTTAATGGCTCGAAGAGCCACATACTATAAAGTTGTGGCCGACGTCTTCTTCAATTACCCGCTACGTTTCGGATCACCATTCATTCTTTGTCACTCAATCATTCGAATTTATTTTAGTATACCATCTGTTTGTGTATTCTAGCCTTTTTAAGAATAGTTTCATTCACGCACGTGGCGATCACGTGTTTTCGTGTCTATTCTTGTGCACAGTTTGGGTCGTGATTGGCCCCCAAGGTCTGAAAGCTTGGCCACCGCTGGTACAGTACGTTCTATTATAATGAATACGAGCTTGGCGTTCACGGTTAGTGACTTGCACAATTCCACATTTATCATATTTGGTAAATTATGTTAAATTGCGCGTCCACACCCTCGCTATTTTTTTTTCCTCGCTCGGAAATTCCCACAGGTGTAATTAAGGAACGCGGGGTTTTACGATCGAAGATCACGCGACGCGCGAAGTGATGGATTCTTCGCGGCCGTGACCGATCTCTGTTCAGCCGTTTGTAATCTTCTTCGCGGGGTTTCAATGTCGGGATCTCGTCCAAGTGTCCGTCGTCGTCGTACGTCCGTGTGGAAACTTTTGGCAGCAGCAGCAGCCTTATTCGCCGCCGGTCCCATGGCGTTGTGCGTGACGAGCCGGCGGATGACTCACGTACATTTTCACTCGGATCCAGAACGACGTACTCGTTCAAGTTGTTCAGCGGTGCTCGGTACGAGCACGCTCGGTCTGACTCACTCGGGTTTTTTTTGCTGATCCGTCTCGTTCCACCTTTCTAACGATTCTCTGTGCAAGACCGTGCTTGTCTCGAACGGATCCGGGACGCTGACGATGCTCCAAAGGCCGGAAGAATGAAGGACGAAGCAGATGTAGCAGGATCGAAACGCGGTACGTGACGTGCGATTACAGCGAATTTTACAGCTTTATACAATATTGCGTATGTCAGTGGTCATGAACCTTAAAAATCGTGCTAATTTGTATTCTATTAATTTCAAAAAAATTAATACGATAGGGTGATAATTGTGTTTTCGAAAAAATCCCTAATGAAAAACTACAGTTATAAATATATTCTTTAATGTCTAATCTTTGTATTCGCTAATTATCGATGTAATGATCTTCCGCGCCTATGAAAAAAATCAATTTGTACGTCCCGGGCCGATTTTTCGGCCCGATCTTTGAATATGTGTGAAGGGGTGAAATTTCGTCCCCATATGAGTGAATTAATTATTTAATCGTTTTTGCAATGGCGCCATTCCGATATACTTTTTTTAATTATACCCACAGCATATGTCACCGCTGAAAATATTCAGCGCTTATTGATTATCTTTCAGCAACGCTGAATTATATTTATATGCTGTAATAAACACCAAATTATATTTTAAGTAATGTAACCGTAAACTTAAATTTCGATTAGATTTGACTTGTGAAATATATCGATTTTTGCAATAAATGCATCCGCTTAAGAAGAACGCGTGAAAAATCGCTCCGATTTCTGCAAAATTCGACATAACCCATCCGTCACGGCGGCTCAAAAACAACCGTGTCGTTCGAAGAGGGTATCTCAGATACTCGAAGCATTTAAAGTCATGATGTTGAAGAATTCGGCATCAATATCTTGACATTTTTTTAAAAAATGGATTATTCTGAGAATAAAAATATTCACAGACTGAGATTTCACGTGTCACTCGCACTCGGCACATCGTACCGGATGCGAGCGAGAAAAAACATCGGCGCGCAGTTAAAAAAACTATCGAATATTACTGTTTTTGTTTTTTTTTCGCAATTGCAGACAATATATGACAATAATTATTATTAATATTTATTTTTTAGACTTTTTTAGACAAATACAAAAAGTTTGTAACATTTGAGATTTATATTAACCCTTTGGTTGCCGAAATCCGATATATCGGATTTTTCTACATTAGCGAGAATTGCCGCATCTGAAATCGTAGTATCCAATACATCCTAAACTGTCTGTAGGATAATCGCTTCAGGGGTGTATAACATTTTTAAACAACACGTGCAACGCATCCAACGCCGCCGCTACGGTAATTTATAAATTAAACAACACATTTTTACTTTTTAATTATTAATTTTAAAATCGTGACATTTCTGGAATAGTAATTCAGTGGGTTGAGGTAGATTTGTATACAATTTGGATTCTTATGAGGCCGAAGGTTGGTGACCACTGTCATACACCGCGCCGAAATCTGTTTACAGTACTATTCGACATGTCTGTAACCAAATACGTCACATTTTGGACTGACGACAGGAAATACATAAGCGATACTCGGATGTTTTCGTCATAATATTATATTTTAAGAGTGTTGGGATCCGAAAATGTGTGACCTCGCCGTATCGATCCTCCTTTCTTCAAATGTCCAGATGGACTAATCAGGTCATGGTGCTGCGAATTCAATCTTCTCGCGGCGAGGTCTCTCTAATCTCCCATTGGATTGCCCTTGCCGACACTTAATCCAATTCGTCAGATGACGTCATCTAATCTATGCTCAGTTTATTATTATTATTTTTTCGGCGAAAAGATGCATTTTTCCAAGTATTATCTTGGGATCGTAAACGTTTTGGCGGCTTGCCCGCGCGTTTGACGTACTTGAAATATTTTCCACGTGCTGCCACTGAACTCGACGATCGACCGATTCGCTGATCTCTGATCATCTGTGCTCCTCCAACTGCGTATTTTTTTTTCCCCGCCGACTCATAATGAAGATCGTCGCATTGTCGTATACCACTTTCGACACTTGTTCTTGACCAGTCGAGTGCCATTTTTGTTCTGCCGGACGCGCATCTGACTGGTTTTCTCGCGTTGGACTTAGATGCTTGTCAGACGGTGACCGGATCCGTTTTGTTATCGCGTTTTTTCATGTCTAGTCGATTTGGAACAGGGGCAGCCTCTTTATCATCTTCCGTTTTTCTTCATTTGATGGTTCATGACTAAGATGACCATTTATTTGTCATCTCAAAACGGGACATTTACAATTATTTTACAAGAAAAAAGTCAACAGTTACAGGCATAAGTTTGGTTTTGTACGTTTTTAATGCTAGTAGAGTAGCTTTTAACCCTTTAATCGCCAAGCCAATATGAATTTTTACCGTACGCCGTATAAACTTCAAATAAAATGAAACGGCTAAACATATCGACATTCTAACACTCACATTGCCTTCAAAAGATGTATCTGCATTCATTTTCATTTAAAAATATTATATTTATTCATAAATAAATTCGTAGTAGCGTTTGCCGTGGCGCTGTTGGTTAGCCGGTTTCGCGTGCCTGCACGCCGTGGCTCTAAACGGTTAAGGCCCTCAATATGCCTCATAGCATCTTCTTTCGTTGGAATTGGATGGATTAAGTTTACCTCTTCTTCATCAGATAATTTTTCGTCGGATAAGTTTTACGTGGATGTGACTCTCCACTATATCATCGATATCCATAATTTTAGATGTCATCACGTAAATGTCGAGGTTCATGTAAGTTTTGGTAAGAATTTGATCTTCTCTACTCTGCTGAGGCTTTCATCGCTAGTATATTTTATTTCATCTTCTTGTTCATTAATGATTCCAGCTCTGCGAAACCATTTTTTGATCATTATTTCTTTAATCTCAGCCCATGCCTTAACAGTGTAACTCATTGCGTCTCAAGTATTCGTCTTGTCGTTCCAATTTTAATAATAATATTTGTACCAGCTTTTTGCGGTAGTCATGTTTAAAACCAAAGATTATTCCCAAATCTTATCCCAAGAAGAAAAAGGCCAATTTTATATTCCGCAGGGTTAAATTTGTTGGGATGAGCATGGGATCTATCTTGGAATAAGACATTTTTTTCTTTTCTTAGCTCCCATCAAAGCATTTAAGCGTAAAAGTTGTTTTAC
Source organism: Philopotamus ludificatus (assembly GCA_022495035.1). NCBI lineage: Eukaryota > Metazoa > Arthropoda > Insecta > Trichoptera > Philopotamidae > Philopotamus > Philopotamus ludificatus. Next base: position 29,837 of record JAGXCT010035625.1, on the reverse strand, counting down.
AAACAATTTTGAAGTTATCATTTATATTATATTAACACTTTATGAGCCGTTCACGCCAAAAGGCGTGATTTTGTAGCCAAAGCGTTAAGAGCCTTTCACGCCTTTTGGAGTGAGAGCCATACCGCCATTTTTTCCCCTGATAACGATGCACAATGTAATTCTACCATTTGACCACAGATGGATACACGTGCATGTTAGCTTGGATTTCATTATATGAAACCATGCGGCCCCCAGGCTAGGTTTGATGTAAAACCTTGCGGCCCATAAAGTGTTAATTTTAAACATTTTAAATCGTCGCCCATTCAATTAAATGTTTATAAATTTTTAAAAAACGCAAATAGCTAGAAAACATGGAATCCGGGCACGTAAAAACGGGGTTCCACTGTATATACATAATTTACTATAAAGTGTACAATTTTTTAGTGGAAAATATTTAAAAAATTATCATATCATAGAACACATTTCAACGGATGAGGTTTTAATCTATTACGACGGTCGGTGATAACTAAATTATGAGTACTAAAGAAGCGTTTCTACATGTTTCATTTTTGGGCCAAGTAAAAGCTGAAGAGAGCCATGTTTCATTGATTTGGAAATTATATTTCCTTCCAGATTTGTCTCATTTATACATAAATGAGAATCAAGTTTTATTAACCTCTTACCGGATGCCTCTTTAAGCATGTTAATTAGATCCTTTTTCTTTGAAATAACATCAAATCTTTTATTCCCATAACTTCATCCCAAAATAAATGGGAAAAGAGATACGGATCCTTCCACTTTGTATATTAAAGAATTAAATTTATCACAGATTTCACGACATATTTACAATAAGCTTTTAATGCAATTGTGTCGGACTCGTACAATTCAGATAACACGTATTTCTAGGTATTCGTATGTGTATTTAAGAAAACGCATATTTCTTCATGGTATCTATTTATGAATGAAAAACAGAAATTAACACGTGAAAATAAATAAATAGCTGCTACCGTCTGATTTTTCAGATATTTCACGTTATCTTTTGAAATTGTTATCGTGGTTTAATCTCTTTCTGAAAACGGGACATTTCGGCGTTCCGAAGCTGTGCTTGGGGACAACTAGACAGATCTCTTACACTCATTAAGAAATTATTTTTTAATCTAGCCAGATGATTTTTTAAATCCATCATCTAACAATCATGCATATGACAATATTGATAAAACATTTCATTGATAAAACTGTATCATAATCTTTCCACGCATTTCTTCATTTTATTCAGATCAATATCACATTTGCTACTCGGTACTTTATATGTCAATTCTGGATTACTCATCTAAAAAATAAACAGCCTACCTAAGATAAACAACGATAAAAATACAAGCACCTCTCGATTTACATGTCGTTGTTTTTTGTCACAATAAAATGTGTTTTCAATCAATTCCATGTGGTATTGAAAACGATACCGAAGAAACCCGTCATTTAATTTTAATAATTACGATAAAAACTATAATATAATACTAGAAAATGGAGCTAGCTTAGAAGTAAATGAAGCATAAAACCGTATCATCATATTTAAGAGAAGAGCTTTGTGATCATGAGTCGGTGCCCTTGGTAGACCCCTTGGGGTCCATGGAAGTTTGAAAACGGTCTATACTATTCCAGGGGTCTATTAGGGATCGGTGATAATTTTTTTTATTTTTAAATCTTATTTAATTTTTAAGGAATGTAATTATTAGATAATAATATCTAGTTTGACACGTATAAATATATGTTAGAGGACTGGGAAAATCCTCCTCCGCACACAGCTAAAATGCTCTGCATAAGGACTCTCCGGTAATATTAGTTGCCTGTAGTCGTGGCATAGAGTATAAACTAGTACCGTTCGTAATTCCTACTGTTTAGCTAAAATCTAGTTGATTATAGAGAAAAAATGTAAGGGGTCTATGAAGAAAATTATTTAGTTATGTGGGTTATGCGGGAAATATGATTGGGAACTCCTAAACTAGATAAATAAACTATGGAATCGAAATGCTAGTAAGCAATCATTCAAAATCCGAAATTTAAATATACAAAGGAATCATAAGACTTGGTACTAACGTATGGCTGTGGCATTTAGATCGTCAGGCAAAGAGAAGAAGCGAAGCTCGGTATCTATGAGAGAAGGGTTTTACAGATTGTGATGGGCTTGTTACGTACAATCAAAATCAACTGATCAAGTGGATCTGGCTCGAGAGAAAGACAGCCAAATACCTTCCTAGGATGTACCGCCTTGGAAGAATATGATGATTAGATAATAAGTCCGCTGGGATGGACGTATTAGATAAGAAAGGATCACGAGGAATAATCAGGATGTAACGAGCAGCTGTTCAAGATTAGACTGTTTTAGAAGTTGCTTGTCGTGGGCGGAGACTCGATCATATCTTAGGAAAGAGGAGTAAAAATTATAAAAAGTCGATAAATTAGACAATGTGTAGCTGATACGAAAAGATTTACATTTCGCTGTCTGAAGACAGATGAAGAAACGTAATTTGTCGAGAGAATTGCAGTGGGTGGAACATTGGCGTTGAATACAACTTTCAGTCGAAGTGAAAAAAGATAGGAATTGATTTAATATCGTTTAACGAGAGAGAAAATAAATACATAATTTTTTTTGCGTATATTATAACTATCCTTTGTTATATTATATCCGCTGTATCTTATCTCTAGAAAGTATTCCTTATAAAATTAGAAAGTTCGTTGATTACATAGTATTTATTAAATGAACTTCGTCTATTGACATTCTCGGTAAATAATTATTGTTATCTTTATTATTATTTGGAGACGAAACGGAAAGTTTTATAACAATTTTTGAAATTGAAAACGATCAGTTCGCGTCCGACCGTCGTCGTCGAATAATGTCGAACAAAGGTATCGTCTCATTTTATTTTTACGTATAAATGCAACATTATAGCGTAAACTAACACAATGATGGCGTTCATGGCTTATTTTGACATATGCCGACGTGTGACATGGCATTGTTCCAAGTTTGTATATTCTCGCTCGTAACTCTCGCATCGTGCCGAACAATTTGTCCATGACGTTTTCAAGGGTGTGCACGACACCTCAAGGCCTCGATTATTATCTAGAGTTTCGTAGTTTCCGCAACCGAACGATCTCGACTATGTAAATATTTAATTTTATTATTATGTATCTTTTCAGATGTATCCAAACAATCAAATTTGGTGCGTATGCGATCATCGGCACTCGGCAAATCAGCTCCTTCATTATCAAATCATATGGTACGTATTTAATTATTTTAATTAATATTTTCATCACGAGCGTAAATAAATGTAGTTAATTAAGAAACGGTTTTATTGATATTAATATTATTACATGCATTTTTATAGCTTCCATATTTTTTGTTCGATATTTAATTAACGTGCTTTGGCTACGTTTCTCAGTGTATGATTATTTACGACAGATTTTCGCAATTAATGCATATCTAACTGGCTCCGAACGCATATCAGATATTTTGCCAGTGTACCTGTAATTACTTTGAAACCTCTCGACGGAATGCCAACACACTTGATGTTCATCTTTCAAGTGTCACGTCTCTTTTAGATCTATTAGCGTTTGAATTCTAAATACGCTATCGTTCGCATTTTGATACAAGGTTAAGAATGTAAATATTCGGATCAAAGTTCTTAATTATATCAAGTTTATGCGTAAAAACCACATCCTGCGAGATTAATATTATTTTTTTTGTATTTGTAGAAGGAAACCTGTGTCGCTCGTAGACCATCACGTCTACACTCACATGCCGCTCATCACCGATTATCTTTAGTGGTCAGTGACATTCCGTTACATTTTACATAATACTCGTTGTCATATCGCCAAACGACAAATTGTGGTTGATTAATTCCCTAAAACGCAATAACGTGTTTAATTACAGGTCGGAGGAACATCTCCGCTAAGATGTAGCAGTCCGTTAGAATCACCGCGCGTCCCTATTGCGTCGTCGGGTCCATTGCATCCGCTACATCCTCTACATCATCCTCCCGTTGCGACAGCCGTCGTCGCCACTCGACGAGCAAAAGATTTACTGTAAGTATTTTAATTTACGATCGATGTCATATGAAAATCAATTAATGCTTTTATATATTGTAGGGGCGATGGACGTCGATGGTCGGTGGCTTCGTTACCGTCGTCCGGTTACGGCACGACTCCGGGCAGTTCAAGTTTATCCGTATGCTATCCGATTATTACTATTATAATTTGATTATTCTCCGTCGAATTAATATCATTTTATTATTTGCAGTCGCAATGCTCTTCGCAAGAACGACTACATCAGCTCGGCGGCGCCGGAGTTAGCATCGCCGAAGACGGACGAACGCGTCGCTGCAGTCCGGCCCCTCCGCCCCCTGCGAAGTGCGCTCATTGCTCGGCGCACGCCGGAAACATAAGTGGATCACAGGGATCCGGTATTAATCAATGGCAGTCGCTGTCGGATTCGGGCGGGTCCGGAAGCGGTGGCGCCGGAACCGATTCTCCACAAAGTCCGTTCAGACGGCCGAGAAGCAGGAGTCTCAGCTCGCCGGCTCGATCTCCGGTATCGGGCGACGATCAAGTCGCAGCGATGTCCGCTCTGTTTGCCAATCGTTTCCCGAAAGCTCAAAAACAAATGGAAGCTCGTCTGCGGCAGCTGGCGAATGAACCCCCGCCGCGTACCGCCCCGCCCATCGTTCGATTCGTACACAGACAGGTAACGTATTTGTTTTTAATCGTTTTTTTTTTACGTAAATCGTATGTTTTAACGCATATATTGGCTGGACCAGATCTTATACCTTCTTTCGTTCTAAAAGCGTGTCAAGTTGGAATAACAGAGCCTCTTGGATTGGAGGAAACCTGGCCATCCTAGTTTTTCAAGTTTTGTGTCTAAGTCATTGGATAAGGTCCAAGTCGATCATGCTGGACTCATTTTGAGACTAAATCATTCTGAGCCCTCATATAATCTCGTACGTTTCTTCTCCAGTTACCTTACAGAGAGGAAACAATATGTGACATGCTTACAAGACTTTTATTATTTATTTTATTTTTAAATGATATTCATCGAATCCCTTATTGTAAATTCTCACTTTTCACAGACAAATTAAAAATATATTGATCCGATACTTCAGCTGAAGATCCCCTTTCGTTGCAGTTCGGCATTGCATTGGTTCTTTGCACGATTGGTCAATATTAAATCGCCTACCATTAAGTGTTGGAAAATGTCAAACAATGACATTTTCTAGATCAAAGGAGCCCATCATCTTTAATTACAGACTTGGGAATGTAAATCGTCTGTTAAAGTCATGGAAATTTTGTTTGCTTCAAAGTTTAATTTTAGTTAGTCAAAATGTTGAGCTTTGTCTTGAGAAATTCTCATTCATTCATAGCACCTTAGTTACAAGAGTGCTATATGATACATTAGTTCATTGCTCGCTCAAATCAGGTTCCATTATATGGGGGCTTTATGACCCCTGGAATTCCTTCAGACTAGAGAAAATCCCTAAGAAATTTTTGGGACATCTCTACATGAGAGAGTTTCTACCCCTTCTGGATTCTACCCCAGTTTATACCCCAGTGCATGTTTACAGGACTGACTGGGGTATGTAACCATCGAGAAAATAAGGTCAATCTACTTCTTCAAGCTGTTGGTTGTCGCAGTACATAACCCCCTTGTACTGTGCGAGTTGCCCTTATGGGCGCCACCTCACTAACATCGAGCTCGTTCACATGTGCTTTTTCTTCTGCCAAATGTGAGGACAGCTGCTCTCGGAAATTCTCTGGTAACCAGAGCTATTACTATGCTCAACTTGGTCAACTATATAGATATCAGGGGCATACGGTGGTGTTGATGTTGGGTGTGCTGAATGTGGAAAAAAAATATATAAAAAAAAATACAGTTTTTTTTGTTAATGAATTTTATAATTATTTATACATTAATTCTATTCTTTGTATTTGCGACATCAATTTTTCAATAGAACTATCGTAAAGAGTGCCTTTCTGTTTTAGTTTTAAGAGTATTTTTTTCTCCATTGATATTACTTGAAAAATTTATGTCGCAAAAACGAAGAACAGAATTATTGTATAAATAATAATAAAATTTATTAAAAAAAAAACTATTTTTTTTCCACATTCAGCACACCCAACATGAAGTCCACCATACGCCACTAATAGATATATTTGATGTAAAATATCGCCATTTCGTTGATCTTTTATATGAGATTTTATAATTTCTGATTAATTAATGATGGTATTTGATGCGATGTTATTTTAACTATTTATTTATGCATATATTAATATTAACACATATAATTATTTAAATTCTTAGGTGTTAGAAATGGCTAGGGACTGTCTTCATAAATCGGAGACGAAGCAGATAACAAGCCGATACTTCTACGATATGACTGAAAATCTTGATAGGCTGCTTCAAGAGGTATTATTTTATTGCAAATCAATTCTTATATACGAAGCGCATTATTCATTTTTTTTATTATTATTTAATAGACGAGAGATAAGTCAGATGATTCCGCAGCCGTTGGTAGAGTATCCGCGTTGGTTACAAGACTTTTATTAGCCGTTAGTCGTTCTGCAAGATTGTTGGAATGCTTGGAGTTTGATCCGCAACAGTTTTACAGGCTGTTGGAAGCTGCCGAGGGACGAGCTCGAGAGACGCAGGTATGTAATATTTATTCGATCTGATTTAAATATGAATAAATTATTAATTGTGTAAATTTACAGGGAGCTGCTTCTGATCTTCCGCAATATATTATACATAAATTAGGTCTTAGCCGCGATCCTCTTCAAGAGGAACCGCCACCTCCGCCGCCATTCCCGCCTCCAGCGGCTCCGCTTCTACCGCATTCGTCTCCCAAGTAATTATTTCATTCGTCATAATGATCGTGGTGATCATACAACATGTATATATATAATTTAATAATATTGCAGAAACAAATCTCGGACTGGTGGTACATCGCCGACGGAAAACGATTATCAAGTCGTTAAATTAATTTCTAACGGAGCGTACGGCGCAGTTTATCTCGTGAAACACACACAAACCCGACAGAGGTATTTTGCGAATAAATCGTCGTTAATATATATCGTAATTGCAATTATTTTAATGTAAATCGTTTTTAGATTCGCAATGAAAAAGATTAATAAAAACAATTTAATGTTAAGAAATCAAGTGGAACAAGTGTTCGCAGAACGAGATATATTGAGCTTTGCCGATAATCCTTTCGTTGTAAGTGTTTTTTTTAAATATTTCGCAGTCGTTTTTTTCATTTAAATCATATTTTAATATTTTTTCGTAGGTGTCGATGTATTGTTCGTTTGAAACGAGACGGCATCTGTGTTTGGTGTTGGAACTCGTCGAAGGAGGCGATTGCGCTTCACTCCTTCGTGCAATCGGAGGACCGCTTCCGCCCGATATGGCACGATTTTATTTCGCAGAGGCTGTGTTAGCCGTAGAATATCTGCATTCGTACGGAATCGTTCACAGAGATCTTAAACCCGACAAGTAATGCATAAATAATTAATCACTGATATTTATTGAATGTATTTGATATTAATTTATTATTTTATCGATAGTTTACTCATAACGGCGTTGGGTCATATCAAATTAACCGATTTCGGATTGAGCAAGATGGGTTTAATGTCGTGTAAGTATATTGTTTTATTTATATATTAATATTATATCGTTTACTTAATTATAATTAATTTACAGTGGCGACGAATCTCTACGAAGAATACGTGGATCGCGAAAGTCAGCAGTTTTCCGATAAGCAAGTGTGCGGTACACCCGAATATATTGCTCCCGAAGTCATATTGAGACAGGGCTACGGAAAACCAGTCGATTGGTGGTCTATGGGCGTCATCTTGTATGAATTTTTAATCGGATGTGTTCCATTCTTCGGAGAGACGCCTGAAGAATTATTTGCTCACACCGTTAACGGTACGATATCTTTTTTTATACGCGAATTATGTTCAATAATATGATTAATCGTATGAATTTAATTGCAGACGATATTGAATGGCCGGACGAAGACGATTTTCCGATTTCTCCGGAGCCGCGCGATCTCATAATAGCACTCCTCGCTCGTTCACCCCGCGATCGGTTAGGCACCGGCGGAACTCATCAAGTCAAAGTAAATATATACGTTCAAATTATTATCAATGCAAAATCAATATTTATTTAATCGTATTATTTTATTAAAGGAACATATATTCTTTTACGGAGTCGACTGGACATCGTTATTGCGACAAAAGGCAGAGTTCGTACCGCAGTTGGATAACGACGAAGATACTAGTTATTTTGATAGTAAGTTCATACATTTTTACTGGCTAGTGACTAAAAATATATCCATAACGTTGACGATGTCGTTTATTGTTCGAGTCGAAAAGCCTGTGGGGCATATACAGGTCTGCCCCAAACAGAGCTTATGCAGCAAACGAAAAGTTACCTTCTGTATATGGCAATACGGAACTTTTCTCTTTATCTCCTAGCCAAACAACAACACTCGTTCACGTCGAAGCTAGCGACCACATAACTAACACGGTTCTGTCCGCATATTTCACACATACATACATAAATGGCCTTCTAACCCTAAGGCGGGTCTTTGCCACCTGGAGGACACTACGCGATCTCCAGCAGAGACACGTTCGTCCCAATCTTGATGCCAGGAGTGTGACGGTCATCTTCCAGACTATCTAGGCTTTTCAAATATAAGTCAGGTCTTCAGCCATGAGCCCGGGAGCCGATCTGTCAATGCACGGATTGTGACAATAATAATCAGACGAGGCTAGGGCCAATTCGTATTTAATTTATGATCTGATCGGGTGCTATGAGCACAAACGTCATCGAATTGGCCTGGATAGCTGCCTGGCTCCTCATAGATCCGTACAATCTACGAAACTATGATTCCGCAAATAATATCCGCCATTGCCACCACGTTGAATACCGACACGCGACAACACTCAATGTGTGGGGCAGTTCTCCGGTTGCCCCCAAGGACGAGCCGCCCCTGCATTTATACAATAACGTTACGTTATATAATAAAATGTGTTTATTTTTTAGGTAGATGCGATAGGTATAACCACAGCGAAGCGGATACCGATTGCGATACCGGCGACGACAGTCCCGTATTATTTGGCACGTTCAGCTCCATGTCTCCGCAATATAGAAAATTCCAATCGAATTCGACCACCGATCTCAGCTTCGCCGACGGCAAAGTAAATAAATTAAAAAAATAATTCGTAACGTATATATCGACGCATTATTCAATGCTGTATATTTTTTTAGATGATGGGCGGCAGTATGGAGAGTTGCCCCGGCACTCCGGATAGCCAAGGAGAGCCGTTGATAGGTACGATCGCTGCTCCGACGACGCCGGGAACTCCGCCACCATCCGGACCTCATAAATGTCCCGTAAGTATAATTCATTTTCATATTATTTGTATATTTAAATGTTTTAATATATTTATTATGATTAGTTTCACGGAAACATTCGTCCTCCTACTCATTCGACTCCGGAGTCTTCGCAGACGGATTCGGACGACGTATCGCCACATCTCGCACGTAAACGGAGGACAAATACGTTCGCCACATCCGGCGGCGGAAATCCACTACTTTCCGGTATTAAATTAATTAATTAAATTTAAATATATATATTATAATGTTTATTAATATAATTATTATTATTTATAGGATCTAGTTTGGGCGTACCGGGTAGCACTCCGAAGCAGCTAGGATTCGGACGAGGGCACAGAGACAGCAGCGGATATTCGCCGCTCATCGGCAATTCGTCTCTCAACCCCACAATGCCGCCTCCATCGTTCTCTATCTCCATGGAAGAAGACGTATCGAGGTTCGTAGTAGTCAAATAAACATATTTCTAATCGTTATTTCGTTACGATTTATTTTTATTCAATTTTTAGCATCGATTTTAGCACTTCGTTGAACGATACGAACAGTACGTTATCATCGTCGAATGTTTCTAAGCCGCACGTGATGAATCCCAACTTATCTTCGAGCTTGCATCGCCAATCGAATACGACATCGCCGGCGTGCACGATCAGTTCTTTGGCCATCTCAAATGCAAACACGACGTCTTCGGTGTTTAACAGCGGCGGAATGTCGACGTCTATACAAGGCAACATTACAAATACGACCGGTTCGATTACGGCTCCCGTACCCAGTCCCGTTCATAAGCATGTTAAGAAGAGTGCTTCAGCGTCGGGATTGTCATTGATTATACAATCAGGTATGTACTATTAATCGATAGATATACAGTCAACCCTTCTATAACGATCAGATAGGGACCACGCTATAGAAAGTTAGGCACCCATACAAAATTTGGGGTTAGGGTGATTTTAATTGTATTTTGCGATTTGAAGCAAATCAACATTTGACCCATTTTTATATTTTCAATGACCTTGTACGTGTTTAGTTGGATAACGATAGCTCGTGCCTATAGGCGCGAGGGAGTATTGACCTAGCATTTTCCTTCCAATTTTTTAATTCATCAGGAGCGACTTGTATCTTTAAAAACAGGTGGGGCATTATGAGTTAGAAGTGACACCACCCTTTTTCTTCAAAAAAAAAATATACTGTATATATTTTTATTACAGCGAGGTCGAACCAAAAAATAATAAGAGTTATCAAATTTTTTATTGCAAAATTAAACAAAAATATTTTTTATTTACATTAACAAACCTATCATTATAAAAAAAACATGTATTTTGTATCGTTTATTTTTTTAATCGAGTAGAAAATATAGACTAGCGAGGCATATACAGGCCTGCCCCAAAGAGAGCCTTACACAGCAAACGAAAAGCGACCTTATGAATACAGTAATACGGAATTTTTCTCTTTACCTTCACTGACTGAAAACAACAACACTCGTTTGCGTCAAAACTAGCGACCACGTGACCAGGGCAGATACAAGAATGCCCCAACACATACGAATATTTCAGCAAATTTTTAATTTACAGCCGACAACTTACTCCCAAGGACAAGCTGCCCCTGATATTCATATTTTTACCGTATATTTATTTATTCAATGGACATTTCAGACGATTCATTTTGTTCCGTCGCTGGAGCTCCTTCGCCGCCGGCTGGTAATAACTCCAGCACAAATTCCAGTCGTGATTCTTCACCGTGCCGAGAGAGTTTCGCTCCGCTCTCGTTACAAAATCATGGGTAATTATTGTTTACAATTATTACGTTAATATTAACATCAATCAATGTTGATTTTATTTTAATTTTCAGATTACTTCAGATGTCGAAGCCGCCGATGGTCATAAGAAGAGGTCCACGCGGTTTCGGATTCACTATTCATACGATACGAGTGTATTTCGGCGAGAGCGATTATTATACCATGCATCATCTGGTATCGGTGAGTAAATTAATATTGGATTTTCTTTATATTCGATTTTCGAATTATTATTTATTAAAATTTTCAGGCCGTAAGCGAAGGTGGATCAGCTTGGCAGGCTGGATTGCGAGCCGGTGATTTGCTCGTATGGTTGAATGGATCGTGGGTCGCCGGACTTTTGCATACGCAAGTATTGCGATTGTTATTGGCGAGTCCGAGACAGGCTTCCGTGCGTGCTTTACCGCTCGATCAAACGACAATTCAGGTGATTTGAATTACTTTTAATTTAATTTATTAGATAAGCGGATTTTCAATTCCCTTTTTATAGAACTCATTTAGTTTTTCATTAAATGTTTTCATCTCGTCAACATTTTTTTTCCTGTGACGAATGTTCCATTGGCTTAAATATGCGATCTAGTGAATGTGGGGGATGGGGTAAATCTTCCAACTCAAGTTCACATTTTCTTTTGCAGCACGTAGCCTCGTGTTGTCATGACGTATAATTGTCAGTTTATTATTAACCAAAAACAGATCATGTTTCAATCGTTGTAACCTTCTCTCCAGGTTTAAGGGACTTGTAATGTATCTGTCACTCCAGAGACATCCAACCATAAACAAAGAAGGACCTTCTTTATTGTTGGCTGGACGATGGGTTGGAAAAGGTTCTTTTCCGGAAGAAAGATATTGTTTTTTTCGTACAGGATTTTTGTATTGTACCCACTTCCGATCTCCAGTTCCAATATGTCATGCGGGACTCATATCCCTCGTTTGTGGGCCTTTCCCAACCGGCATAGATGATCCTGGACTATAGAACACGAACAGCCAATATTGGTGAATAACTCTTCGATGGTCTGGCGAGGATCTGACAGCACCATTGATTTCAGAACATCATTTTCTAATTTTTTGGGTCGTCCTTTTAATGAGATGTTCTTAACCCTTTATAGGGCAAATTAATTATTTTGGATTTTTTTTATTTTTTATTGTTATTGACAATACTTAACCAAAGAACTTTCAACAAAATATTACGGTACTAAGGTTGACATTTCTATGGACGCTCATGGAAATATAGATCTTAAATCGACTGGTTTCGAATCCCCAACTCTCGAAATTTTTTCGCCATCCTTTTGCGCTCGCTTTTATCAAGAAGGTCAACAATTTTGAAAAAATCTGATGTATTACAGGAGCCACGGAAAAATCTGATGTTTTAAGGGAGCCGTAAACCGAAAAAGATTGGGAACCCCCGTATTAACCAATTTCAGCCTTTGCCCTATAAAGGGCTAAGGTCCTTATTTCTATTTTTTTAATTTTTAAACCACCAATGACACTTGTTAAATAACTATAACCTTAAGTATTTTTTCGATAGCTTGTGTAGTTTCGTTAGCTTGCTTCAATTGTTAGCCTCGATATCCCTCTATCCAGTGGCGGATTTTCCCTTAGGCGTATAAGGCTGGGGCCTTAATAATTCAGGGGGCCTTAAAGTTCACTCTTAAAACGATTTTTTTTTTATTATTTTTTCTTTTTTCATAACAAAAATAATTAATAATTTAGCAGTATTCCCTAAATTTAATTAACAACATAAATAAACAACACCAGCTATAGCAAGTTCGTCAGGTGGCTACTCTATTTCGAACCATATGTACCAACTATTCCGCAGACCATGATCCATGGATTCAGGGGCGTAAGCTACCTTAAGACAAAGCGATGCAAGGCATCTGAATTTTTATAAAAATAATAAATATTTATAACATCGAGATCGCTAATATTAATCATCGAGAATGTACATTATGGGGTGTAGGGTAGTGAATATATTTTGATGGGGGGTCCTAAAATTGAATTACACCTGGGGCCTCTCGAATGCTAAATCCGCCACTGCATCTATCTAAAAATACACAAGGGGTTTTACAAAGAAACCATAAATTTACAGTTTTGCCTTTTAATATAATGATAAAAACATGTTTACTGGACCAAATCCTTTGTAGAATTTTGATTATTTTTCACTCCCCTTAAAATATATTTTAATATGTATGTTTAGTCCGGTGGAAGAAAAAGAGGAGCTTGGCAAGGTCGAGCCGTGGGTCGTCCGAGCGGCGGTATTCCTGGTAGCAGTCGACGAGGCGGAGGCGCCGGAGAGCGAAGAGCCGAACCCGAACGCAGACGACGAGCATCGTTGTTCCGAAGGATATCCAATAAGCGTGCGTCTGCAGAAATCCAACAGGTACGTAAACGCATATAAAATGATTTCGATCAATCGAAATCTAATTATAATATTGTATTATTGTTCAGATGGTATCGTCGGGATTGGCATCTCCGGTCGGCAGCGCTCCCGCGGCTCCTCGCTTCGGAAGCCCGCCTCAACGAATGTCACTAGGTCCGCCGCCATCGTCGTTGCTATTAAACTCGGGATTGAATTCGGCGCCGTCCTCTCTGCTCGTAGGACCCGGAATTAATATGATGCCGAATATGGAAACGTCGGCGGGCGGTATTGCCGCATGTCCCGCGAGTCCCGCCAGTCCGGCGACGGAAAGAGTTTTATTACCGGGAGAACCGACGCCGAACAAAGTAGCTCATCATTATCAAAGGTGTGTACAATTGTTTCTTTAATAATCATTCATGGTTTGGTTTAATTATATATTTAATAAATTAATTATATCGATTTATAAAAACGTATCGACTCCGACCATCTTATAATCGTTCGTTTGATAATATAACGTTAACTAATTTTCTTTGATATCAAACGCTAATTTTTATAAGATCGGACGTGATCGAACATTGGGCACAGGCTTTATAAATCTATATTCATTTAAAATTATCCTTAAGCTTCAATGTGCTGCGTTGGGTATCGTCATCATATTTTCAGCAATCAAATTTCGATATTCAACGCCTCATGCATTACGTGTTTGTAAACTAATATTCATTAATTTTGATTTCTATCTCACGATAACATTTCACTATGCTTAATTTTTACATTATAACATATTTTCTTTCTTCGCTTCTTCATTTAATCAGGCCGTCCACTCTGCACGGACTTAAACATAAGTTGGGTGGGGCGGGCGGAGCTAGCGGTAAAACAACAGGAGCCCGTCGAAAGTCAGCAGGTCATATACCGTTATCGCCTTTGGCTAGAACGCCGAGTCCCGGCCCCGTTGCATCTAGCCCCACAAGGTTTGTCAACAATCCATTTACGATTATAAATATTAACAAATGGTGTATATAAAAAGAAATCGTTAACACTTTATTTTATGTATTATATGATAATTACGGGGTTTATTTTAACTTTTATTCGTGTTTGTGACGTGCTACAGATTTAACGTACACTCGAGGCCAAAAGTCGATTCGCCAAACTATTGAACGATATCATTATCATTTATTTTTTTGCGTTGGTTATAGCGATAGCGTTGATTTTTATAGAGCTCATCACCGTATTGTTTGGTTCATCAGTAACTTTTGGTCATCAGTGTATGTTTGTGTACCGCTTTTGTATCGTACCGCTCGTTGAAATAATTTTTCTTTATGTGCTTATAGGTCGGTCAGTATTGATTGCATTATTGTTCCCATGTCTACCACCAAGTTATAATTACTATGCCGAAGGTAACTTTGTGGCATGCACAATCGACATGTTTCTAATTAATCATACGTAGTTTTATGTGACGTCCACTAATTTACAACACATTAACGTGTATTCACGATTGACGGCATTTTTGAACAATAACGATACATGTGAATTTATTTGACACGATTTTAAAACATAAATTACAGTGGTAAATCGTAGTTCGTATTTAATTCGGTCCAGAAATCTGTTCAAACTATCAATCGTTCGAGGTTCAAATCAAAAAATAAATAATAGAAAGCTGAAATTGTTATTAACACCATGGTGGCCGTTGATGCATATGTTGCATCATCACGGGTTCGATCATTGATGACCGCATGATGCATATGCTGCATCATCACGGGTCGATCATTGATTGCCTGCAATGCAGCATACGCATCATACGGCAATGCAACATACGCAGGGGGTAGTTTTTGCATAGAGCCATCTATATTCACGAGATAGAACTTTTTTTTTTATTGTTTTACGTATATTTATTTAATTTTTGAATATTTACGTACATTTTATTTATCAATTTTAAAGGTAAATCGACGGCCCCTAGCGCAAATTTTCGGTAATTTGAGCGGCCCACCATAGTGTTGGGCGTCTTCTTTCTGTGAAAAAGAATTTTTGTAATGCTGGCACTGATGGTTTTATCGAGATGAATTTTTCTTCCTTCTTCAGAGGATGTTTTTATTTACAAAACCAATTTTTCCAACCTTTTAAGCTCTGGAGAAATTTACATAATTACGTCTCGTACACAAATAAATTTGCCGCTTGTTGACAGCTCGGCTTCCGGGTTTATGACTGACGACCTGACCCATATTCGAAGAGTCTAGATAACCTGGAGGATCAGGGTTGGGATGGACGTGTCTCTGTTGAAGATCGCGTAATATCCTCCAGGTGGCAAAGATCCACCCGCTTAAATAAATCATAAATAATAAAAAATGTAGCTAAAAATCGAATGAACACATTTCTATTTAAATAACTTTTAAACAAAGATTCCAGCACTTGTGGCTAGTGTGTGCGATGACATTTGTCACCCCGGAGTGACTTGTGGTGTCAGTCACCGGTGACTGACGCAGCGTATGACAATACTACACATACAATTTATATCCTTTATGATTTTATGAAACTTATCAATCCATCTATTCTTCCAAATTAGCCTATTGATTGCTTTAGCTATAAAAATCTTCCTATTTTGTTATTTATCTCATTTTTTTTAAATAATTAAATTGATTTTGTTAGCGTTTTGTGTAAAATTGCCTTGTCAAGAATATCATATGATAAAACCCCGTTTTTACGTTTTTGAAGGGACTGGTAAAAAAAAACGTAATTAGAGGGAAAACGTAGATTCGGGGTTAGAAACAGGGTACTAAAATAAAACGGGATTGTAAAAATTGAACGCAATAAGCGGGCAAACGCGTAATTCCAGTTTCATTGTATGTTTAAACTCGGTTTACAAGTGACTGACGGAGATTGTAGACTATTTCTTCATATCAATAATTGTCGGTCACCGGTGTAGTCAGGATTAACTCCACTGATTTATTTATTGATTTGACTACGATGGATGGATAGCATAACAGAAAATCCAAAGGGCCGATAAAGATTCTAAAGATGGAAGGTTAATGAGTCTCACACTTACATTCACTCCAGTGTTATAAAGAATACCCAGAATTCCTTTCACTGGAGGATTAACCTATCCGGGTACTACCTTCGCTATCTAGCTCAGTCGCGATTAACTTACATTACAAACTGATATATGTTACCTACAAGCCATGACACTGGTTAATTTTTTAATATTATTTCAGTTGGTTTGGACTTCAGTCGGGGTTAACTTACATTATCATAATAATATGTATGTTACCTACGAGCCATGACACTGATAAAAATTAATGTCAGGCATGATACGTGTTAACTATGAAATACGAAGTACCACTGTATTTTATTTATTAACATCTATTAAACTTTCGCCTTCAATGTAGAAATGGGAAATTATTAATTCTTATACCGGTCATTTAATATAAAATTGAATTAACAAGATCACAATCATATATATAAGACTGACAATCAGCATTATATTATTTTTTTTCGATATTTTGATCTATCATCTAATCCTAGGTCACCATCACCCCTCGCATTATGTCATCATACAGCTGGTCCAATCGGTATAAGTGGAAATGCAAATTCTAGTGGCAGCAATTCTTCTGGCGCGACCATAACTCGAGGAAGAGATCATCACGTACGAGCCCAGGGTGCACCGCGAGCATGGCCGCGGGAACCTGCGTCCCCCCTCTTGCGGCGAGCTCTCAGTCCGGATAGGTACGCCATATATTTTTATCTCGGAATAAATGGTATTATGTGTAATAATCGCATTGATTTTTTTGCAGGCTCCATCCTCGATCGGCCGAGAGTAAATGTGCGCTTATATCTCCGCTCTGTTGCGCTCAAGCCACTTCGTCGACGACCAATCATTCTCGAAGCAAAGGGGGATCGGCGCTGTGGAGGCCGCTCGCATCGGCCGCGCCCACTCCGTCGCAGCCGATGGACAGAACGCCGGAGCCGCCGGATCCGAGCAAACACAATTTCATCGGCTCGGTCCAACACACTCTGGGTCCGTCGTCGAACTCCAGTTTTGCCGTCGTGATTCCGCAACAGAAACAAGGCCAAAAGCAAAACATATCACACGACAATCAAAATTCCAACGACATATGTCTAGACATTCAGGGTAATATCATCTCGAATCCGGGTAACATGAACTCCGATATCGGCCAGTACACTGTTCTCGACGGTTCGCAGTCGAGATTATCGCTCAGTCTGACTGCGCCCGTCGAATTACTGCCGCGGATCGCCGAAGAGAAGGATTCGCCGACGAATTCGAGCGGCAATCAACCCCTCGAGAGCATCGACGAGAGGAGAGTCGAACAGACAATTCACGAATCCGATAAGCAAGTATTAGTCGTAGATCAAAAAGCAATATCATTAGTCGATAACGTAAAATTAACGAAATTAGCGGCGCCGAAAGCGTCCGAATCGGATAAAAAAGTATCGAAGGAGATCAAAGCGAGCAGCGTCCCTCAGACCGTCGCCAGCTTGCACGATTTCTACGCGTCGAAGAGCAACACGGTCATGAGCAAAATAGATTTAAAAATCGATCTGTCCAAGAATAAAAAATCGCAGCTCGCCGATCAGAAGTCGTTTCAAAATGTGACGGACGAAGCTGCGATGCCGAAATCGCCGTCGCTCGTCGGACAAATCACGTCCAAGCTCGAGAGCCTCAATAAAAAGACGAATCAAGAAAACGAACGCGGCAAAGCGAAAACGCCGACGGATTCACAACCGAAGCTGTTCAAAGCGGCGATCGCTAAAACGTCGCCGGATAGCGTTACGAGCGTGACGACGTCCATCGTTACTCAGACTTCGAAAATCGGATCATCGGATTCGAACAAGAGCGTGATTCAAACGCCGATCGCAAAAGAAAAAGAGGATAAAAACGCCAACCCCTAAAATACAGAATCCACCGTCGAATCTAATCAATAAGATCGAGCCGATTAAATTATCGATTAAAACCGATAAGATTAAAACGACCGATTCAAAAGATGGCGCCACTGAAAAAATTAAAATCAACGCCGATCCAATCGACGATAAAAATATTAAATCGAGCGTTAAGAAGACGACGACGGTTGAACGATAACGAAGACGTATCCGATGAAATTCGAAGGCGTTACGATGCGAAGCGTCGTCGAGCCGAAACCAACGGCGAAAGATGCGACGAAAAAAATCGTCGAATCGACGATGAAAAAATCCGATTCGGCCGATGCGAGCAGATCGTCGGAGGCGAGCTCGTCGAAACAGGACGTAGCGAAGGATACGAGCGTCGAGGCGAAAAACGGCGGCGCTAAAAAGGACCCGCCCGGTTTTTCCGATAAAACGGTGAAGAAGAAAAAATGAGGATTGCTCTTTTTCTGGAAGTAGACGGAACACGTCTCGTCTATGATTTGACACTTTGCTAGCCGCGTTTGATTTGATTGTCGTCGTCGTTGTTGTTATCAGATTATCGCATTGTTTATTTGGTGTTGCATAAGTGTTGCGTGTGATTTATTTCAATTAATGCGCCATAGAATCAGTGTGATCTAGGACCTAGTCTCTTCCAGAAACTGAATGTTACGGGGTAGTGAATTAATATAGATCTCAATGTATGAATTTATTGATATGTATAGTTTAATTATTATTTTTCGTGCGGACGATAGAGCCGATCGTGTCAGACGATCCGCGTAGGGATTAGCGTCATCGGTCGATAACGTATAGATGAGAATATATTTTTCGTTGGACGGATAATTACTGCTCCACGCAGATATTTTAATGTTAGCGTAATATTTCGATTTGAAAACGTTAGGTTTTCGTATTTTGGAGTCCTTGGGATAGCTCACGATAAATCAAAAACATCATAGTGCGAATATCGTGTAGTGTTTAGTTACGATGTAATTGACTAGTTATTACATATTATTTTTTGATTGACAATCATCAGTTGTATTTCATTACACTTTTTTTGTTGCATTTTTGTATATATATTTAAGTTCTAAGGCGGATAAAATTAAACGAGTATCGATATGAAATATAACGCTCTAACACTTTTTCTAATACCTCTAATAAATAATATTTTATAAGGACTGATGTGGAAGTGATGTGATTTGAGCGTGTTTATTAGATGGAGTGATTTAATTAAACAAAAAAAAAATAAATAAAAATTATTCTGTGATCTGATCTGCTATGCTGTTCAATATAAATTAAATACATATGTTCTAAGAACATTGAATATTAGATTAATTTCAATCAATTTTATTCGTAATTATTATTATTATCAAATTATAAGTGTGTAATTGTCACTTAAATTGTCGTTTATGTATACGCTTTTTGTTTTATATACAAAAATCTACTTTTTTTTGTTTTGTTTTTTGTCAATATGATATTAAAATATACATATTTTTGTAGTCTGATATTATTTGATGTCGTAATTATTTATAAACTCAATTATCGGCTGGAATTGAATCGTATATAATGTAAAATATTAATTCATCCCCGGAATCTTAAGGAATTGCGACATAAACAATGCGATTTCATTGAATATAGCGGGATCTCGGCAATCGTATCGTATGTATTCTTAAAGCCAGTGGCGGATTTCACCTTGGGCGCATAAGGCGCGCGCCTGGGGCTTCATTAATTCAGGGGCCTCAAAGCTCAGCATTCAAAACATTTTTTTTAATAGTAAAAATAATTAATAAATTGAATTGACAAATGAATAATGCCAGCTATGACGTATTTTCCGGTAGCTATTCAGACACGTAGCTGACCTTAAGGCAAAACGATGTAAAGCATCGGGGCCCTCAGCCTTCACCCATCCAGGGGTCCTCAGCCCCTGAATTTTTCTAAAAATACTAAATATTTGTAACATCGATCATCAAGAAGCCTTTAAAAAATAAATACAGTTTAATTTTTACCTTCCCATTTTATTTTAGTACCCCGAATCTACGTTTACCCTCTAATTACGCTTTTTTTTTTTTTATCAAACCCTTCAAAAATGTGATAATATTGTAGAGTATAAGGGCCCCAATATTTGATGTTTGCGTTGGTACACTTGTCACCGTCACGTATAGGGTTACAAACTGTCTTTTATTGGAAAGGGCACTAAACACGAATACTTTTCGACGAAGTAAAAAGGCTTAAGGCAATACGAGGCATCGGGGCCTTCGGCCCCCATGGGGCCCCTGAATTTTTTTAAAAATAGTAAATATTTGTAACATCTAGATCCCTAATACTGATTCGTTTTCCCTCTAATTACGTTTTTTATCAAACCCTTCAAAAATGTAATAATAATATTGTAGAGTATAGGGGCCCCAATTTTTGATGTTTGTGTTGGTACACTTGTCACCGTCACGTATAGGTTATCAACTGTATTTTATTGGAAAGGACACTCGGTTAAAATAGCATTCTTGTACTTGTCCTTATTTTAATTAAGATAATAAATGACAAATATCCTTTATTTCAAAAATATAAATTTCTCGCGGCTAAATGATGATACTTAACATTGTAATTTGAACACGAATACTTTTTGACGAAGTAAAAATGCTTAAGGCAAAACGAGGCATCGGGGCCCTCAGCATACAACCATGCAAGGGCCCTCGGCCCTCATGGGGCCCCTGAATTTTTCTAAAAATAATAAATATTTGCAACATCTGGATCTCTAATATCGATCATCAAGAAGCTTATAAAAAATAAGTGCAGTGAAAACCTGTTTTTATGTGCCACATTTATTTTAGTACCCCAAATCTACGTTTTCCCTTTAATTACGTTTTTTATCAAACCCTTAAAAAATGGGGCCCCAATTGTTGTTTTGCCGTGTCACTGGAAGGGGCCTCAAAACTGAATTGCGCCTGGGGCCTCAAGTGCTAAATCCGCCACTGATTATGAAGCAAGGAAATTAATGTAATTTATTTTTGTTTATCATTCTCGGACGTAAAATGTCATATTTCAATCGTTATTATGCCGAAGTCGCGATTTTATTGCTCAAAAAAAAATCATATTGTGTCGATTTGATTTATTTTGTATACAAATTAAATGCTTCACCGTCCTCGTAAACGATGAAGGATGGATGTGGCATTTTTACAGATAATCACGACTAAATCAGCATCTTCCGTCCGTTCGTAACCGATCGATATCAATACAATCCAGATTTAACGAATAAATCGTCGATACCTTCCGAGATAGACACAAAATTAACGAGATTCTGCCGTGGTTTTAATTCAAAGAAATCGTATTTGTCTCTCTGACGAGGTCAATATTGTCAATTCCACTGTTTAATCATACGTTGACCCATATTCTCGCTTATCGTCAGCGTAATTTGCATTATTTTGAATCGCTATACGAATTGTTATCAATATTCTGCATGTATTTAATTTTTAATTAAATAAAATTGAATAATAACGCCGCACTGTTGAAATGCGTTAATGCATACGTTTTAAATGAAATGGTTTTTTTTTTATGCGTTTATCGAGTTATTTTTCAACGCAAAATCGTATCCAATGCACTGAGATTATTTTTATTTATTCATTTATTATTATTTTTTTTTAATGTAATATTATCGTAAATTATGCAATTAGGGTTGCCGATTGTTTTACACTGTCAATACACTGATCGCCCCACGATAATCTTCTTAACAAGGTTCCTACGAATATATTTAACCGATATATCGCACTTGTGAATATAATTTTAATTTGTTATACATTATGTACTAAATATATATATATATATATTTTTTTTATTATGTCATTTTGAATTACATTGCCGGAGCTTATCGTTGTTAATTTTTAAACGATGATTTAAAAATGTCCGAAACGTATTGCGACAATCGTTCGGATACGCCGTCGCTTAATAATTGACGCATAATTATTTTGAATGAGACTTCAATGCCGTTTTGTACGACTTTAAATATATTTGGCAATGAATCGGCGATACTTACATTTTGTATATTTAATTTTAAATAAAATGCATTCCATGTTTTTCTGTTTTGTTTTTCAAACATTTGTGTATTGTTTTTATTATTTTTTCTTTTTTTTTGTAAATATATTTCGGTGTTGATTTTGTTTTTATTGTTTTATTTATATTTTATTGTCGCCACGACCAAAACTCCCAAAACTAATCACGTGTATTTATTTTTAATCGTTAATGTGCCAAGCGATAATGTCGTCCAGGCGCGTGTAGCTCCATTGCCAGATGTCCGAATCCCCGCTAACGACTACACGGCCTCGAGTTTCAATGTTTATTTGGTGAATGTTTAATATTTATTAGTCTGCAAATCTAACGCTTTTTACGACGATTGACCTGGAGGTCGAAAAAAAAATAAACAGTGATCCATTTTGACTATATAAAATTAAGCGTTACCGAGTAACCTCTATTGACACTTATTGTAAAATGTAAATCCATATTTTTGATGTTTTAGCGTTTTAAGATGAACTTTCACAATTTGACTGTATCTAATAAAATGTCTGATTATGAATACAATCCTGCGTTTTATTTATTTATTAACTATTATCCGTCCCGGCAGCTCGAAACCAACGGCGTCGGCCGTTGGGGTCTAATTGATATGAAATTAATGTATGAAAATAGACCCAAGCATTTCAACTCAAGATATTGATGAATTGTATATCAATATCTTGACATTTAAAAAAAATAGATTATTCTAGGAATAAAAACAGCGTAAGTTAGCTACGTAATACTAGTGCAGATTGGTCCACTAGCCTTGCAGAGGGGCTCTTTGTGCCGGCAGACCAACATTACACACCTTAGCGATAGTCTAAAACAGCCGCCATTGCTTCCATGCGAACAAGTTTCCTTGTTGCCACTACGACCTGGGAACTGGAGGACTTTGAGGGGGGTGGTTTTGTTAGGATTGGTAATATGATGGAAAGCACCTTGAGGAACTATCCCGGAATTTGCCTTTGAGTGGCTGGGGAGCAGGGGCAACCTAGCCCGGGATAGTCGCGCCTCTACATCAGTTACTGATGAGAGAGGCGCTAAGAGGTGTTTCTTACCAGGCCGAGTTAACTGGCCGGAGCGGCGAGTGTGTTGGTTCTTGGTAGTCTATGACGTCGATTATTATTATAATGTGGCCATACTTCTCTGACTGCCCGCAGGGCTCCGTCCTTGAGCCCCTGCTTTGGAACGTCCTCTTTGACGACGTACTTCGTGTTCCCCTGCCCACCCATTGCGAACTGATTGACTATACTGGTGATCTCCTACTGATCGTGGGCGATGATACCCGCTCCCAAATCGAGTCCAGGACCAACATTATCCTGAGCCACATCGCCGATTGGGTGGTCTCTAACAGACTGACGTTTGCCGACTCCTGTCCGACCAAGGGCTCGGTTAAACGTCCGCCGTCCGTTGGGTTTGCTAATAACCGTTACTTCCCCATCAGGGACACTGGCCGTTACCTTGGAGTTCTCCTCGACTCGAACCTGGGCATGCTATCTTACGTTCGAGCCATTATTGAGAAGGCAAAACACGCCCTCGGGTGCTTTAGTAGAGTCGTGGGTGCGGATTGGGGCATTCGCCACAAGACTATGAAGAGATACTACATCTCACTATTCGTACCTATCGTCACCTACGCTGCCAACTTCTGGGGTCATCGGGACAGCACATCAGCGGTGAGCCCCTGCCTGCTATCCGGCCAAAGATTGCCGTTGCTGCTACTCACTAAGGCCTACCGTACCTCATCCACGGCCATCCTCGCTGTCCTGGCGGGGGTACTGCCACATTGAGCTACAGGTCCGCTCTGCGATATGAAGGGTGTAACGCAGTCTCGACGCTATGATTGGTGATGAAGTCCTCACTCTGTCTGTGGCCAACGAACGCGTCGTCCCTGCGCCGAGCCACCCACAGCATGGCGATATCGCACTGGCAGAAGCGCTGGGAACAGAAGTCAACGGGAAGTGTGGGATTCCAGTTCTTCCCGGATGATTAAGTAAACATTGGCTTGAACCAATTCCCAATTAATCACGGGCCATTGTGGGTTCAACTCGAACCTAAACAGACTTGGCCTGAAGGCCGACACTCTTTGTGACTTTTGGGAATGTGTCAATCAAATCTCGGAACATATACTGTGGGAGTGTCCTGAGTTTTCCAACGAAAGGTCTGAACTGTTCGCTGCGGTCAGATTGGCAACTGGCCCTATCGGACACCAAGACCTGGTCGCTAACATTCTTGTCTTCATGGTCTTTACCGGCCTGGCTGCAGCAAGAATCTCATCCCTGAACCCCGTACCTTAACCTATTCAGGTGTGGTTCCTAATTCATATTCGGGCTGAAATTGAACGATTGGTCGCCATGCTGGTCCGTCAAAGGAGGCCAACTCTCTTGACTACCGTAGGGATAACCTCTACCCAGTCTCTACCCGTCACGGTCGAGGACTGTTCCGTCAAGCCGTCGCTATGACTATACCTAGTTTCACTCCTGCTGTCCTGCCGTGACATGAAAGTAATTGGGAAGCACTGCTTTAGCTCATAGCCTTAATAACCTTTTAGTGATTTAGTTTTCTCACATTTATTTATTTGACTATGATGGATGAATGGCATAACAGAAAGGTTCCAAAGCGCCATTCATCCCCATATAAAAATTTGATAAAGATGCAAGGGAAATGGGACGATGGTGTCAATTTTGTATGAAAATGGACCCCAAAAATTGATAAATTCTTTAACACCTTGACATTTTAAAAAAATGGCGAAAAAAAACACCGCAACCATGCCATTGTGAAACAATATTGTTGTTTTAATTTTTTTTTCGCAATTGCGCCATATTAGCGACGATTTAGACGTTTTTAAGCCAAATACAAAAAGTTCGAGAAGAATCAAAAACTTGGGGTCCTAAATAATCAATGTTATTTTTGCATTTTTGATTTAAGGAGAATAATATTCTTTAACAATCATTGACATCTATTGGCGAATAGATAACTTTTATAATTTATAAGCCATTTTTGCAACACATTTTATTTAAAATTTGCATTTTAAAATTCCAAACGTACTGAATAATATTATTTAAATATGCGTATTGGACACAACACATTTTAAAAGGTATTTTGTGTAATAAATTTGGGATAAATCATGGGACATCGGGTCGATATGTTATTTACAAAATGAAACGACGCACAACGCAAAAATGTTCAACAATAATTTTTATTCAACATCGATTCTTTCGAAGAAATGAACACATAACATTATCTCATCGTGAATAACAAACAACGTATTATCACCTGTAGCAGTATAATTAAATAATTAACAATTAACCCTTTTATAACGTGTGGGGATGTGGGGCCGTTACCGTTGTCGGCAACGAATAGCGGTGGTATGTGGAAGGGCGAGGTGGTTAACACAGAGACAAACGAATAAAAGAAAGAAACGAATAAACTAGAAAAACAAAATTTATTTTGGTAACATTCGTTCAAAACATAAAATGAAAAAATATCGTTTAGATCCTAAAACCAACGATCAACACGGATGTTTGATAATATTATTGCGTTTCGCACCAAGCGCAAAAGGATACACAACCAATTGTCGCGCGGGACCGCATTCTCGATCACGGTACGGTACATCAATTAATTGACAATATATTACGCACGATCGGAATTGGCGATCGCGGCGACGTTAAAAATTAACAACAAATAACAATTTTTATAAATCGAATAAGACGAAAAGTGTAAAATTTAGAAAACAATATTAACGCAACAAAGAGTTAACACTTAACGTATGGAATTATACAGTACAATTCTACGATTAGGATTAATATTTTATGATTTGAGTGTTTACAATTAGTTAACACATTATACAATTAAAGAAAGAATTTTTTTTAATATAATTTTCAAAAAAGAGATCATTCGGATTATCAACAAAAAAAAAAAAAATAATAATCGCCTAAGTAAATAATAATACTAACTAATCGAAATGTTGTCAACCTAATAAACTTTGTTTTATTTATTTTTATTAATATTATAATAAATGATAGGATGATTAAGTATACTGCGAATCTATCGAGAAATAATAATAGTGTCGTCGTTGACGACGACGACGAATCAATTCAATGTAACTGAGCTACCGATTTGTGGAATAATGAAACTAACGATTCCAGAAACTAAAAGAGAATTATCAACTAAATGTGCCTAAATAAGAACTAAGTATATATTTTTTTTTGTTTTTTTTTTGTAATAATATCGACTACGTTACACATGACAAATACATTTAAGATAAACTTATCAGATTCTATTACATTAAGAGTTTTTTTGTATTTTCGAATATGTATACAATGTTCGATTAGAGGCGTTAGAATTAAGGCTTTTACGAACCGTTACAATGAATATGCAAATGTGCGCGGATATACAAAAGGTGTTAGCTCTCTCGCACAACTGACACATTCGAGATTTTCACCGTCGAGGGAATGTCGTTCAAACGATATACACACACGGGAGAGGAGAGACGATCGGTGACGTCGGAGAGGGGACAAAATCAAAATCAACGATTATGCGTATCATAACGAGTGCAGGATTCAATCATCATCACGACTACGGTTTACATTAATTCATTTCGCTTAATTACGTACGGTCGTCGGGTGAAAAAAAAATAATAAATGATCTAGTTCAACGGATCGAAGAAAAAAAAAAAAAATGCGGGTATAAACGTCCATCGAAAAGTTCAAAGGCTAAAGCTTCAGCTTTACAAATATCACAGCTGAAATTGAACATCTTAAAATATACACTTTAATATACGTTTAAACTTTTCGCACCCCTACACACAAAAAAAAAAATAATGATCGGAACTAATCATTGCGTAGCATCGGACGCTCGCGTCCGATGATGTTTTTTTGTTTCGGTTTGGTCAAATCGTCGATTCGCGAACGAATCGCTCTACGTCAAAACGGCAGTCGTTTGACATTACGTCAAAAAATTATCGTCGTCGGAAAAAATCAATTTCACGTGCGACACGGCACGACGAATAACGACGGTCGTTACGGTAACATAAATAATTTCATCAAATGGAAATGTCGACAAAAAAAAAAACAATAATAAAATGGAACGTCTTGTCCACGTTTACATGCTCGTCGCGATCGGATCCGATCGCCGACGCATCTCCGCGGATCCAGCATCACAAACAAAGTAGGCCGAGTACATTTTCAAGCGTCAAGCTATAATAATACCGGCGAGTTCTCGCCGAACCGACGCGCACAGCTAAGCCGTCGTCAGTGGAATGCGCGACGCCCCCGCGTCACAACCGTCGACCGACGGAAGTTTCCGCTAAAGAATGTATTAGATACAATTTATATATTTAA
Organism: Philopotamus ludificatus; assembly: GCA_022495035.1. Lineage (NCBI taxonomy): Eukaryota > Metazoa > Arthropoda > Insecta > Trichoptera > Philopotamidae > Philopotamus > Philopotamus ludificatus. The sequence continues at coordinate 2,010 of JAGXCT010035625.1, read as the reverse complement.
TAACTTTGTATATATAATTTTTTTTTCTGTACTTTGGACAGTGAGCAAATGCTTTACACACATATGATTCTTTGGAATATCATAATGGTTTTTAAATATCACTCCGAGTAACGACACACGCTGACGGACGACGGCGACGGCGACGACGCCCGCCGTACACGTCATAATATCCAAACGAAATAGCGACGCGTCCGTCAAAAAACTATGCAGAGTCATACAAATCAATCTCGGGAGATTAAAACGATGTTCACAAACATAATAATCGTTATGCGTTACAACTTAAATACACGCTAGAGCCTTAAACATAATTAAGATTACATCATAATTACGCGCTAACCTTACACGATACGTAACAAAGAAAAAATATTATATCAATAGTAATGCTTACGGTTAAATATTACGATGACTAAACGCTAACACGACGACAACAATAATAAAAATTGTTATGTGGCGCGATACGCTGCGACGATCGGATCGTCGTTATGCGCCGTCGCGTCCGTCGCCCCGATCCGTATAAACAACCAAAACGTCTCAGTGCGTCGATCGGGACCGACGCGGGCGTGACCGATCCGATCGATCGATGGCGACAAAAAAAAAATATATGATACGAGACAGCGCATATGGATATCACAAACGCTCGCTAAATAATGACTAATTAGTTGACTAACGTTAAAAATGGCAGCAGTCCGTATTAAAAACTGTGGAGCACACGAGGTTCGAAACAATAATCGTATCAATTAAATAATAGTAACGTTAAACCTAACTTACGACGATTAAATTAATGAAATCGGAATATACTAGCACGACGACGTGTTCGACGACGATTTGGCAAAAAATTTACAGACACGCGAGCGAGGCTCTATTTTTTTATATGCTGTATACACCGTTCGTTATCGATAAATACATTTATTCGTAGATACAAATACATGACGTACGTGAATTATACACGTATATATATATATTAAATTATGACAAAATTTAGCGGGTAAAGATAAATTACATATATATATATATAGATGATAATAATTATTTTTATCACGTCTCTTAAATTTTATATGATATAAAGTACACAAAAAGCTTAGAAATTTTTACCGTAGTATAATCTTATTAATCTATTTATCCATTGATATACTCTATTTTGTTATATATGTCATATATTTAATATGTATGAGTTTTTATTCATTTTAATTATTATACGCAAAACGTTAAAGCTGCGTCCAATCGCGTGAATCAAATCATACGCGGTAATTTAGATTGCGTAAAATATAAAGTAATAAGATATGCATAATGATTGGACGCAGATTAAGATTCCCCGCACAAAATTATCTAACGACTCGTGTCTCAAAAAAAAAATACAACAAAAATAACGCACAATCGAAAGGATGATATTTAATTATTTTTTTTTGGCAGACAACGACGCCTTTAGATAATTCCAAATAAATTCATATTAAAATAGAGTTATATATTAAGTACTTTGTTGTAATCCTTATGACATAAATTCAGTTTTCGATAATAAAAATGCAACATTTAGAATGGTTTACACGAGACTCTCGCATGAAGATTATTGCCATGTTTTTTTTTTTTGACACCAAAAAAATCGTCTATACGCTATAAAAAAAAAAAAAGAATACGTTTCGCATTGAGTCGGCCAGGTAAATCCGCGAATTGGATAAGTGCCAGTTTGTCGGGGGTGTTTCGATACCCCACATGCTTGTCCACCTCCTCGTAGCCACCGTTGACCCCCTACACCACCCCCTGTTACGCTACATTAGCGACAACCGGCGACATGATTCGACGTTAAGTGAGTGCTGTTTAATTGACGTTCAGTTAAATGATGTGTGGCAATTAATGCCCCACATTACGTCGTTTCTGCGAACGAAATCGGAGGGGAGGACTTAATTCGAATGGTATCTATCGGAAATGGGATTTCAGATTGATTAAATAATCCAAAGAAACTACAATTACTTTGATTTCTAATTTTGCTACTTTATGTTTTTACTTGTTAGATCC